>LGAG01003099.1:27735-38228 GCA_001278395.1 Lerema accius
TCATTAAGTTTATACACGCAATATTTACTGCACAAAGTTTCCTTCCAAATGTTTAAATGTTAATTTAATTCCAAATGTTTGTTTTAGATTTTAGATGCACTCCATAAAAGAGTCTCATGTTAAGCAGTTCGACTTGCACACGAGCCTAAAGTAATGAAATCATAAGTTAAGCAAAAGAATAAAACTTGTTTGCTTTTGCTATTGGATAAGTCCATCAGTAGGTTAACCACGGATATATGATTCAGTCCAAAAATGACCGTGACTGCATTCAGTTAAGTTAAAAATAAACATTGTCATGTTTGATGTATTACTAACTGCAAAGATAAGAAGTAAATGATAGGCACTTTGTGATAGAACACTCACAGAGATACGAACAGCCAAGGGCTATTTGATAGAAGTAACCACTTATACTTTGTCACATAAAGAAATCGTGCAAATATTTCAACTTCAATCTCACGTATATCTTTACATAATCCCCTTAAACTCTCGTACACGCGACGAACCTCTCCCTCGTATAACTTAAGATATTCCGAGACACTATCTGGAATAAATTTAGCCGAGTGAATAACGGATTGGGGGAATTTAGCCTTAGCTTAAATTAACATGGATGAGGAAAATTAGACTATTAATTATTCTTCGTGTCCCGAACGGCGTCCATATATCTCTCAGTATCCGTACAAGGCTGCATTAAGATAACTAGATTATTCTCGACTTAGTTGCAATGACCAAATACAGCCAGTTGCACTGGAATGGACCGCCGATGTGATTTTCAATGTTCATCTTTATTTAAAGAACCAAGTTCACCTTATATGGATTTTTCTACTTCAAGAGCGCAGCAGGTACGAGTGGAGCAAATTTTTAAGTAACATCTATAAATTCTTTGCTGTCGTAATCTATAAATCTCATCTAGTTTAAATTATTTCTTCTTTAGTCATCTGTAAAGACGTCAGAGTATAAACTATGTTGGTTACTTACTTTTATGACTTTGTTAAACTTTTTTATCAAGCATCAAAATCATATTATGCCTCATTACTATCTCATCAATCTCATCTTCTTGGTCTTGTTTTATTAAAAGTTGTTTATTCCTCGCTATCAAGACAACTTATTAAAAATATTCATGATAGTTAACGGGAAGTGAAAAGTACTATTTCTGACTTTTTTGCTTTTGAACTATGAAGTTAAGGTCTCCATATTTTTGCCTACTTCAGCAGTTGATGCTAGCTCAGCCCTACTATAATATGTATGTTGCCGAGTCTTGATTATAGATTCATGTCCATCGAACAGATCTTATGGTGCAATAAATAGATGCAAACATTAAATGTTAGGATGGTCCAATTTTCATACTTTGATTTTGTCAAATACCGATAAGTAAAAGATGATATTGTACTTATAATAGCTAAAGAGTCCTAATAAGTTATAAATTATTATATTTAATGAAATAAAAGGTAATTAAAAAATATACATTATAGGTACCTAATTGACAACCACTATACAACAGAAAGTATATTGTTGTGCTAAATTATGTGTGTCATTGTCATTCAATCGTAGAACTTTAATTATTTTTCACATTAAGATGTAAAAAAGTCGATAACGAATAAAAGTGGAAAATCTTTTAATGTACCTATTCATTACAAACATGCACAATAGATTATTTACGTCATGATGTCTTTCAGTTTTACCATTGTGTTGATTTTTCAATCCCGCGTCCGCTCTTAAATTAAGCGTTTTCTCGGACAATTTGTCATGAGCAACATTCGTATTCGTCTGTACGTTCGCATAATACTCGCTCGTTTGTCAAATGCCATTCTAAATACGTATGCGTCGGGGTGGCATTTTAATCGGAAACGAATGTTGTATTATGAATGAGAAAGGTAAATTATCTACCCATGGGTGGCAAAGCACAGCTAATTGCGTTTTATTGGTCATTCCTGAATGTGATTAGCATTAGATACGCTTACGTTGAAGTACCTGAAGTACAATATTGTGTTTATGTGGAAATTTCAAGACACAAAGCTTTTAAACTTACATTTAACAACACTGACGGGCACAGGAAGACACTTATTTTGTAACTTTAGAGTAATTGCAAAAATACTTATTAAAAATCTAATTCGGTAGTTAAAATCTAACCACAAATTACTAGATAGCGATGATAAAGTACGAAAATAATTTGAACACGAATCTGAAAATAAACTGCTTTTGCAAGTAGTTTTATCTGAGCAATTTGTTTTTATATCTGAGGTATATTTCGCTTTAACAGAACTAATTCATCCGAGGGTTTTTAAACAAAATAAGTCCTAGGTCGCAACGGAAAAATTTAACGAGGTCCCGACTTTGAAACTCATTTGGAGGGTTAAATAACGACGATTTTGCCTCTCGACCTCGTTTTATATTTGTCGCTGACATTCAGGAGCTAACTCCTAAAAGTGAAGTCTTTTAAACTTGTACTACAAGTCTGGATTTGTATAGAATTGAAGTACGACTAATAAATATTAGCATCTACTATAAATTGTACTTATTTAAATGCGCAGTTTTTGAATGATTGCTTTTATAATTATATCCAGTAATTACTATCGTTAACATTTTCCTAGTAACGTTCGTACGTCTTACCTCTTTTCTTAAATTTAAATATTCTCTTAATTACAAAAAGTTATAAACTTTTAAGTTATGTAAATAAATTTAACAGTAATCATAAATAAACACTAAAAAGATTAAACATTATGATTAGTCATTACCATTAGTTATGATTTTTTTTATTATGAAAACAAATTTTACAAATCAAAATAGGAATAATCTAAAATAGTCAGAATGCAATAAATGAAAAGTTTTTTTTTGTCATCTCAGAAACAAATGTACATATTGTGGTCTACTATTCGTTATTTATCCGGCCCGATGTTAGTATAACTGATAGGCTGTCCAAGCTGGATTTCCTTTATCTTACTACTGCGCTAACCAATCAATCAAATACCAGCTATGCAGTGTTATTGGCGTAAATGTCTTTGTCGTTTGCTGTACTTGTACAGTTTTACCGATTCTATATCAGTAGTTTTTGTAGTGTTACTAGATACCTATGTATATTTCTATCAATTACATCTAGTAATCAACTTATCAGAGAGGCGACGTTTAAGATTTAGCAATTTACTATTGACCGTTTGTCCTTCAATTGACCAAATTTAAAGAGAATAAGGATGGCTAAAATCATTAATGATTCGCTTCTATTTTCTATTTAATTAAAGATCTATAAGCTGTTTAGTGCTTATCGCGTATTGCATTAGGAACTCCTTTCAACCTAAATACCTTCCAAGTCCTGTAACAGGTGACATTTGCACGTGACGAGACATTACAAAGTCATTGTACACCATGACTCACAAGTCACAAGACAACAGTTACAAGACGGTCGGGTATGGTCCGTGCTGTTGCATAACTTGGCATACCGGTTGCTCATTCACCTGATGTTAATTCTACAACTAATGAATATGTTGAGACAAGAGGCTTACGAGCTATTAATGTGCGTTTTGTTTTTGCATTTATAGGGTGAGAGTTTTAATTCGCACTTCCTTAACTGATAACATCATGCCAAAATCTTGACAACAGCAAATTCTATATAATGTTTTCAATGTTTGAAATCTGCTGAACTGCGCGTATCCATCGACGGTTTTCATTGTAAGCGATCGTCAAATCGCAACGTTAGTCCTTCCGGTGGCTAAGATTCGTCCTATACAAGTCGACACAGAGTTGGCTTAAACCGATAAGAAAAAGATTTATGTCTACGCTATTACAATGGTCCCTCGCTTATAATGTTAGAAGAAAATCCGGATTCGTCTAGACATGGCGTCATTTCAGCAGGGTTATCACATGACATAAGATTACACATTAAAGAGGCATACATTTATTATTCTGCTAGTAATATTACAATGTACGGACAGAATGCCTTTAAAGACGTACCTAAGTTTAAGTCTTATTCCGAACGCTCCTCATAGTACACAGGCTTAATCGTGTCCAATAGTACTGTTTGATAATTTTAGTGACGCTATACAATTAAGTAAATGCAAAATTGAAATGGCTTATAAGTCATCAAAAACTACTGTATGTATAAATCTGTATATTAATACGTTATAGTATAAATGATGCTGCAACGTATTCCATGATTGATCCTGTCGATGCTGATCCAGAAATTATGGTAAAATTTCAGTCTCAAAGCAGGTCCTCTAGTATTTATGGTTCTATGTATGGACAAACATGTTTTCTAAAGCGCTTATAAATGCTACAATCGGTGACTTGTCCAACTCGCGACCGCATCTCGGCCGACCGTTTATTCCTGAGGGCAGCCGTCGGGAGATATTACACGAAAATGTATCAGGTCAGTCGCAACCACATAGGTTCTTCCGAAGAGATCCTCGGGGCCCGATTACCAGTCATTACCAGCCACCAGCCCGCCATGTATCATGTCATTACCGTCCCGCAGCGAGGATGCGCCACGGGCTACACTCATTACCGTGTGCTCTTGTTTTACGACTTTTACTTCGTTTATGTGGTTTGAGGTAATCTTAGGTGTTCGTTTTTGTTTGGTTAGTATACAACAACTAAACTTGAGAGGAAGATTATACTGTTGCTACGCTATTTTAAAAATCAAACCGTGACAATAAATTAGCAAGTACCTAACTTCTAGAAAATTTTCTGTGTTTTACCACCCACCAAAATGTCAGGCGTTAACAGAAAAAAAATATTATAAGTCACATAACGGAGACAAGAATTCATTTCTTTGTTAAAATTAGAGGAATGACACAACATTTTATTAAATCCAGGTAACATTACAAAAGATCTAAAATATCGATTTTAACCCTGTTCAGTCCAGTCTAGTCGTAACTTAAGGGCACTACAGACGCGTTATCGTTACCGGAAGCCAATCTGATCTCGCGGTAACCATCACGTATGAAAGATGCATCTCAGTATCGTATTATCCGCAACAATATCAAATATCAGGACCACACCGATGTAGCGCCTTTATTGTAATCTCAAGGGATATCGGATAATATGAGCTACGTAAAATATATTGAACTATAAATTGAAATTAACTTTGTTCAATCATAAAATACCTGGTAACATAATAGAATCACTGCGACTTCCTTCATATAAAAAACAGAACAACGAAAATAACGTCATACGAAAATATTGCACCTATCAGCGAAATGATACCGATATCAGATTTTTTTTATCGTCTAGAGACGTATTGTAACGCATAATATGTATATGTAATAGGATGTTAAAAAAGAAAAACAATCAAATAGTCGAATTATAAAGATTCAATTCGTATGTAAATTTAGGCAATTTAATAGATCAATTCAAATTTATAGTATCTGATTGCTGATACAGCCTTCGATTGCTCTTAACTTTATAAACTTTTAATATTTTGTTACAACTTAAATAACTTCTTCACAAAGTTATCATAATTCATTACGTATCTACTTATGTAAGTAAATACCGCAATAGTTTCATAATCTTCCTTATTCAGCATGCAATAAGTGGTTAATTTAACCGACACGTGTATCGTAATGTTTGTACCAAAACGCTAAAATAACATTTGACTTGATCACAATGTTATCTTTGATGCAATCACGTGTGTTAATACGTTTCATTGAAGCACTTGTCGATTGGACAAGATTGATTGATTAACACGGTATACTCAAGTATTTACTGTGCGTATAATATTTTCGTTGTTTCCTATTGTGTTTCGTGATGCACTATTAAAGATTAAATCTATGGGTCATAGTAAGTTTTACTTTCAAGTATCGATAATTACTAAGTTTACATTAGTATCCACTTAATTGATTTGATTCAAGTATGAGTCAAGTCTCACCGGAAACATATTCTGAAGGTTTAAAACTAAGTTTAAAAAAATTTATTTATTTATTTTAATATCACAAATAGACATCCAAAATGTCTCCTTTTACATGTAAGTAAGAACACTAAGTTACTTGGGAATATTAATCACTGTGATACTAAAGGTAGTCCAGTGTGGTGCTATAACATTTTACTCTCGGAACCATTATTTAGAGGGAGGCGAAAGTTGTCAACTTCCTAACTCTTCTTGTTGTTCAAAACTTTGCTTCGCGTCCTGCGAGAGGGATTTTGGTCTAAAAACCTCCTCTGTATTCATTATATGTTTTTGTGCTCCTTAATTATGGAAACTTTAAAAATAACTTACGTGCACATTACATTAGAAGTTGTAGTATTTTTATTACATTTCACAGGAACAGATCTTACGCCGAGTATATCTATAGAAATAGTTTTCAAAAGCCAAACGGGAAATGTAATGTCAATAAATAACAATCGAACGAGGAATCGAAAGTCGTAGACATTACACGAACTATCTTGTCGAAAAGTAGCTAATGAAAAACCAGTAGTTTCGCAACCCGCCCACTGTGGATATTCAAGTCCCAAGACAATTCGATTGTGCGAACAAGGCATTTAACAGGGTGTCTGATTCCACGACCATCAATCAAAGTCCTGCTGAGAGCGGAATTTGCGCAATCAATAATATATCGGCCACACACGTTTAGAAACCTGTTTGTGGTCGTGATGAGCCTCGAAAATTGCGCAAGGGGCTTCCTACGTGAATTTGCGAGGATCTCATTACATGCTCCGATGACACAGCGGACATTAAGGATGATGCCGTAAACTGCGATCGATCACAGATAACGGATAGCTTTTTATCCAAGGGAGAATTCTATTATACCTCCATTTATATATATCATGTGATGATAGTTTTAAAGTCAATTTAGGAGGAAGTATAAATCTACTTGATTGAAAAATATTATGACAACAACCAAGATGCAATAAGAACTCTCCAATAGATTTGTAACCTTATGTTTCTTATAGTGACAAAAAAACGTGATTAGATGGAAATCTTGAAGTACAAAGAGCAATTTATGTCGGTAGTGTGCCGGTCATTCGATTATAATGAGCTTGTGGTGAGGCATTGGCACCGGCGATCGTTATACTCTTGCTTTCATCAGAAGCCGTACCGCTGTATGTGAGTCGAGTGACCCGCATTCGTAGTGTGAGAACATGACTACATATGTCTATTATATGATGATATTAGATGTATATTAAGTATTCAATGGACTTTTCAATTGGGTAACTGATTCAAACGTCGCGGAGATTCTAAATACTGGTCCACTGGAACATTGTGTTTTATGGGTACTATACATAGCTTTGTTATTGCTATTCTTGATTATGTTAGCAGCATTAGTTTGATAAGCTTTCTAAGTCTGCCTTTGAATGTATGTTTAGCTATGTAAATTTGTCAAAAACCAGATTAGAAATAGCTAAAAGCTTATCTTTATTACAATTTATGACGTTAAATGTATCATCACTTTTGTTTATCGTTGTTTCTTTCTTGTTTCCAATAGTTTTATTCAGCATGCTACAGACAGCAATATTGTTTTAAAGTACTCCATTACTTGTTATTTCCGCTGAATTCAATATCTGAAACTGTATTAGAGGAATTAAGCAATTTGCATCCCTATCTTCGCGATATTCGTTCAGGAAGTTAGTAGTCGGTCCTAGGTCCGGAAATGATCCGTGCTGTAGCCGGCGCGATAATATGTAGCTAGTTAAAAGTTTCCGGCTGCGACGGGACGGACCGGGAGTTAATTAGCAAGTCCAGCACGATTGGGGCTTGGCCCGATTTATTTAGACAGCGGACTGAATCTGATGTGCTTAAGTTGCAAATCAAATGGTTCCTGCCAAAAATGTCAAAAATTATGGACGGCTTTACTGTTAAACGTCAGTGAACATTGTTGGAGGTTCAATGTTCTGCCGATTGCACTTGTGGCTGATCAAAGGACTTTCGGGCCGTCTGACTCCTAATTTGTCCATTGACCTTCGCCAATTGCCCCATCTGTTCGCAATACAGAATATTGCTTTCATCCAAAGTTAGAAGGTAAAGTCATAAATAATAAATCTCATATAAAACTTCCGATTCCATATGGTGTCTGTTACTGCTGTTACTGCTTGATTTGCCGATAATATAACTGGCAATTGATATTAAGTACGCTTCGTCCAATTCCTTGCATGTAATAGTTCGTAAGTCTGCGCTATGAATACAAAATATGCTTACAAAACATGAAACAATTCGCTTGCAACTTGCACCAAAATGCACTACATCGGTGTATAGTCGTCTCTCGGCTCTGTAAATAAGGATATGCACTTTACCGCCTGGGACCGGAGCAGTACTATATACTACAGATACAAGCATGTAACACTGACTTTGTACCACGTTGAAGAAAGAAAAAAAAGAGTATTTTAGTTTAAGTTAGTCTTCCTTCAAGTTTATATTCTTTTAAAAAAAACACGGCTTCACGACGGAGACAACTTGATGACGAAATATGCGAGAAAACTGAAGTGATGAATACTTCCTTGACAATGTATATTAACAATAATAATAATAATTTTTATATCAAGAAACAAAGTCTCATTAAATGTTGTATTAAATGTCTTATAGGTACAAGTAGTATAAGGATGATCGAATAGTTTGTGTAGATACTCAATCATACCGTTCATTGCTAATTCGATTTCAACGTAAAATTTAAACGCCAATAAACAAATATAATAAGCTCACGAACGAAGCAAATGATGAGCGCTAAACACTTTATTTTAGTGAGGTTGAAGTATCGATTTGTCGTATAACTGCCACGGTCGAGACAACCCACAGCCAACGATCATACCTTTATTAAATTTTATTACTTACTAATAAGCTGGCCGTATCGAGGGCAGACCGGGGCCCGTTATTGTTATTATTTGCGGTCCGAGAGAAACGTTCCGTCCAGGTACAGCCGGTATCACGATAACTATCGTATTATACGAAAACTGAGCCAATTGCCTATTACTGTCACGGCGCCGGACAAAGGACCGCTTCGTGTACGGCGCCCTAAAAGTACATTAATGTGATATAGTTTTAGCCAAATAACGGTACAACCTTGACCGTCGCGGTGGTCTATGGACTTGATAATTTAACGGAAGGGACCGATACAATACATTACATAATATGTTTCTTATTTTCACAACTCAACTATACCTCTTAAAATTACATAATCTCTGCTTTAAGAAACACCATAGCGAGTATTCACCAACAGCAACTAGTAACTGTTAATAGAAAAACAAAAAAACACGGCTGTTCTAGCAGAATCATCGATTTTTATGTGAGAAGGGGGCGCTAAATTTAAATTTACCCATAACCTCTATATATCCCACAGTAGAGACAAATCCAATGACATCTTATATGTTAAAATTCCTTCTGGCACAATCAGGAAAATACATGAAATAAATGAAACAAGAAGCTACGCCTATTACTATAACCAGGGGAGCTATGTAATAATACGAGCTCCGGTATCTAATCACAGGGCTTCGGTGAAATTAGGGCACATTTGGCTCATTATGTGCGAAAAAGGTAATCATCTGGGAACCCTAATCTTGTGTAACTTTGCTAGCCGCCTGAGCTAAATGGTCTACCATCTTTTTTGTTACAGTTGATTAATACTTATGTATTAGATCCCTAAACTCACTTTATACGGTTATTCGTCACTCCATACACGAATAGAAATATAATATGATCCAATAAGAATCTCCATTGTGTATACGTATAATTTTGTCTTAACCCTGCAAATAAGTTGCCTTCTTCCTGTTGTCTTCTTGTTTCGTTTTCTTCCTTATTATTTATAATTTGTTTTAACATTGAATCAACGGAAACCTTGTCATTATTTCTTTCTGCTAATTATTGGAAATCTCTTATAATTAATTTTGTTTTCTATAGCAGCAACATCAATAAATCGGTCAGGTCAATCAGTAAATATTACTCACTAATATTTTTGCAATTGATAATAATTACAATAGCTTCAAATACTGTAACTGTACTTACTACTTACCAATGATTTACGTTTCTGATTCGCACTTCATTTGTACTGTTATTCTTCTCATTCAAATCACGCGTAGTACTACATTTTTCAATACCTCGATTCTTGTATTGAACAACTTTCTCCTCGCACACATCAGTCAACTACTTGTAAGGATAGATTCACAAACAACACATTCTTTAACTCTGAATCACTCGGACGGATCTTGACGTAACCAAAGGCCATTTAAAAAGAATATCATCAAAAAGTTCTTAAATGATCCCCAATTAAACGATTAAATTGGTATTTTATCTGGTTTAGTTGCAGAGCCAGTAATAAACGGGTCCCCAGCTAATTTACTGAATAGTAATGTCCAAACGAAGTCTGAGGCCCTATCAATCCAAAACATTTTTATATTTTCTTCATCTATTAATACTTCGAATGTTTATGGATGTAGGCTGTTTACCAAAACATGACCAAAGTATTTTAGTTTTCAAATGGCGACTTACCTAAAAAACACTATAGGGACACCCTACATTGTATTGCAGAATTGCCCACGTTCTTTAAATTGATTTTATTCTATACGTTTTCAATCTATAAAAG
>LGAG01003099.1:38801-50326 GCA_001278395.1 Lerema accius
TAGTTCATCCGTTTTGGAGGAGTTCAGTGACAAATACACGTATGCTAGTATTTTTGTATATAAAATCTTTGTATTAATTTCATTTAACCATGTCTCATTCTAAAGATCGTGTCGTGTCGAGACAGTCAATATGGTTGAGCTAAACATATCTGTCACTTGATCAATGATCTATTTGCTCGGTACTGCGTTTTCATTTTCAAGTTTCTTGACATGTTACTTAATTAATTAATCGTGACTTGCAGTTTAAGCTTAAATGTATTGCACTTTTCATGGGTAACAAATATGTTTAATTACCAATCACAGTTTCGTATTTGATTCGGTGGAGATAGTGAAAAATGTTAGAATACCGTAAAAGTTACAAGCTACCTTAACTCTTCTATGCCTTCGAAACAAACCTAAAAGCCAGAAATAACCGAGTAACTAGCCGATCAAACAATAGCAGCGCCGGCGTCTGTCGCCGTCAACTCGCGTCGAGCCGCACATCAATTACTGCGCCACGCGGGCCACTATAAATTGATTGCTTCCAGCGTGCTCTAACCTCTCTTTATTTCATTCTTTCCACCCATACTCGCTATTCGCACACTCTATTGTCCTGTATGAACTTACAGACATAGCTAGCATGACTTACAGACCTATCCACTCACACACATAGAAGTGAAAATTCTATTTGTTGATTGTATTTCACCTGTTATTTTCGATTTCCCATAGTGGAGATTTCGAGTAAAATTAAATTCCTGTAGTCTTTTGGCATTTTGTCGTCCGTTTGGCACAAATTGACATCACTTTCGACACTCAAATTACGGTTCCATATTAATTTCTTCTTATGAGAACAAAGTAAATTGTCAAAAATTTGCAAAAAATTGGTACGTAAGATACTGATGAAACTCCTCGCAAGTATATTTACATTCATATTTTGTTAACAGAAACAAATAAACATCTCTGAATAATCAGGCTTCTACCTAATAGCTTCACAAAATATTTTTACTACGACATTTCTCTGAAAACAATCAGATATACAATTACGAAATCCAATACTACTTCAACTTCTACACTAACTACTGCCAATAGACACAATTACAGCGAATCTGGCGCGGCTGTAATCACCAAGCGAGTGGGGCTGGGAACACGGGAAATAGCACGAGAAATCAAACCAGTGACCTAGTAACACGAGACGTCACTGTCGACTCCATTGTATGCAAAGCTGGCTTAATTGTTATCTCGGAACAGGAACAAACGCCTACCCCAGTATACGGTTAAGGTATAGTTTAGGGATGTACTAGTAACATAATCTCGGCTCAATAAATATCATTAACGATTGTAATCGATATTAGATATCCTTACTTATTCCCGAGAACTAGCAAGACATGATTGTTTAGTAATGTTATCAATTTAAGAGATACTATCATGTATATTAATGAAAGAAAAGTACATAAAAATAAATGTAAGGAAAGTTGTCTTATCGTTTTAACGTCCAATCATCATAAACTTAGCGGAGTACAGTACTTATTGGTAAGACGGTTTATTAAAGGTAATAATAAATTCGTTTGATGTATCGAATCGCCAACCAATCAATCAGTTACCGATATATATAACACTAATCGATAGGTAGAATTGAAAAGATCATGATTTTTTTACTATCAAGCAAAATCAATCGTTGTAAACAAAAACAATAATTAAGTGCAACAATTCTGTGAGTAAAACATTGTGGTCAGGAAATGCAAATGTAGAACGAAAAGTATAAACTAGGTAAAGTGGGTAATAATGTGAAAAGGAGCCATATATATTATTTCGTACGTTGAGAAGTATTATACATAACTGTAGGATGCTATTATATTGCGTTACTTTAGGATGCACTACTATGATAATAATGACGAAGTACATATTATATGTAATACAAATTGTAGACCTTAAGACGTGTAATCCTACGATAATAAGGTCACTAGTTGTACGGATAATTAAATCGATTCCAAGAAAAAAACGATACAGATCGATGACAACACATCCCTAAATTGAAAGGCAGTTCACATGAAGCCCGTTCATGATATGAAAGCTGTAAGTGACAACGTTGAAAAGATTAAATGTTAATGCGATGAAATGAAAGATCAGTTCGAAAGTATTTTAGTGACAGTTAAGCAGATTACTTTTTGTTGACTCGTATGGACGCAGTGAAGGGATTATATCGGCTGATTTAAAAACAAGATAAATCAATAGGAGGTAAAATTAAAGACACGTTATGTTGAATGTTGTTTAGAAAACTTACTTTTTCCATCAGATAGCACTACTATGTCCTTTTAAAATGCAATTATAATGTGAAACCAATTCGGGACGACTTTTGAAGTAAATCTTTATGCAAACGTTCTAATTAAACTATAAATTTCTCCCACGCTTTTAACCATGTATTTCTATCTTATTTTATAACTAACAACTTAAGGGCTAATAAACTGAGCTACTTACGATTTCGAATCCAAACGATTCACTATGCGAAACCTATTTTAGTTAAATAAATCTATCACCTTGTGCCAGTACTCCTCAACCTCCGTTGGTTTCTCCCGCAACCTGAATATCTTTCCTGCAATATTACTTCAGTTATTCTGCAAAACTAATATGACGCCCCAAATCCCCTGGGGACCCAATATTGGAAATGGTAACGATGAAATTTTTACATTTCATTGATATTCGCTTGAGGGCGCTCTCGGAGACATCATTTTACGCATTTTAGCAGTCTCTAATAAAAAGTCTATCATCCAAACTCCATAGAAAATTGCAGTTTTAACCAGAAACACAAAACTATTTCTTAAAGAATAAGAAACATAGATAATTATTAAGCCCTTAGCTATCGTGGTTGAAAATAATTTGCATAAAAATATCGTGTGTGAAAAATTTTTTTAGTTATTAGAAGGTGTTTTACGAGCTGTATTCCTTATTCTAGTAAATACGAGTGACCATATACCCAAGATATGGGTTGGAAAGCATACGTCACGTAAACCAATAACCATAAAAGTATTTCTTGCCCAAAAGCACGTTTGTTTTTATCTGAATCTAAGATCACACTCGTAAAACAATGTCATAAGACAATGTAATGTACGAGTAAAAAAACTATCATAAAAGGTGAGGACTTAAGGACACACTTATATGGATAGTTAACAAAAAAAATGAATTATAGCTAACAGAAAACAGTTTGTAGAAGTTTGTACCTATACCTACCTATAATTTAATTATACTCGGAACTACAATATTAAATGGACGCCGCTACCAAGACATAACTAAACAAAAAATAAATAAAAGAAAATCCAATATTTTTTTAATCTGTTGCGTTAATAGATTAATGCCATGTATTTGTTTTCTGATTTTAGAATTGAACGTAAATTAAGAATGTGAGTTGTAATTGTATTCATTTCTACACATCCTTTGGACTCGTATTATTAGGCACTTTATAAATGATCTGGTATCAGTCAATTCCATCATATTTTATTCGTTTGTAGCCTTACCTAAACGGGATATAACTCAATGTGTACTTAATATTTCAAACATTTATATACGATTCTTTATAGGCCTGGTAATGAAATACCAGCGCAATAAAACAAGCTACTTTATCCTCGATATTGAGGTATCTTTCACTTAAATATTCCGTTGTAGCCTCACACAATTCCTTACACACTCCCTTTATCATATTGCTTCCTGTTATAAGTTATGTAGTGAAATGTAGTGGTTGTTAGTTGGCTCACTACTCACCAGTATATCAAAGTTGTTAATCTCGCTTGTTCGATTCGTTATGAAGGAAACAGAGACTTCGCTACTCGATAGTTCTGACTACTTCGGTACGAGCTCCCGTTACGCGAACTGCGTTGGGTATCTACGATTCCTTTGTTTGCTTTAAATATTTACTGTCTGTTCAAAGACATTGGGTATGTAATAAATGAAAACTGCTAGCTCATCAAGTATTTAGGTTATGTTTACACGACTGCTCGTTAACAACGTGTTCCGTAATAAATAGGAACTTATTATCGTTTAGCATCATCTTAAATATTAGCAATTGAATGACTACGTGATCAGCTGACAATATTACATAGATAACAATTAAAAAAGCCGATAGTTAACAATGCTTGTTGGGATTGGGGGCACCGTAATAAAAAGATACATATAGCCAATGTGTTACCACATTGTAACAGCAAAGAGGTTTTAGTTTATTTTTTCTTCTTTTCATGAATTGTCATTTTTTCTCACTTCAACAATTTTTCAATATATAAGATGTCAAGAAAATAAAATATGTATTTGTTTCCGAGAAAACCATGTTTTATTACATAAAGATTCAACACTTCAACACAATGTCTCTCATATTATGAAAAATAATCCAATGATACCTCACATTTTGAAATAGGCAATCTATTTGGCTGTAGAGTTTGCCAAAGAAATATACATACAGATTTGTACATACAAACATACAAGTGCAAGAAAATCATTACCTTAATTTAGGCACACTTGAGTGAGAATAAAAAGACGTTCAATTACTTAAATGACTTAATACTTTTGCTTTAATTCAATACAATAATCTGAATATTGTACGCGGATCTTTCAATTCAGTTTGCCACGATCAATTCAGGGTCGAAATATCGGACTATAAAATGCATAAGTACCCGTATTACAGTGAAAAACAACTCGCGTTAATGGTTATTTTACGGCGACAATACATCTCAAGTAATTGCGAAAGCAATTCTCCACTCTTTAAATATATTCAGCAATAGTTCCATTAAATTTTTATGAAAACAATTTTGTATATAAAGTGAAAACAGTTACTCTGCTCTTGTTAAGTTAAACAAGCGGTAATTTTTATGAGTCTTTAACGGTGTTCGTGGAAATAAATATTCAGTTATTAATATTTACGAACCGTTCATTTACGAGTATACAAATGATCCTGAATGGACATACTTAATCTTAAGTACCTTTTCTGTATATATTTTCATACGCGTACTGTAAGTAATAGTAATATTTGAAGTCAAACGTGGACGCATAGCGTCTTCTAAAGACCTGTTTGAAAGAAATCTTATGAAATAAATAATGTGGTAGACGATCAGTTATGGCGTTAAGCCATTAACGTTCCATTAATGGGCGCAAATCTCTTCTTAACTGATGAAGTCTATAGTGACCTCCAGCTAAATTTGCATTAACCCTACCTATTCAAAAGGCATATTATTATCTCTAATGTGCATTGCATCGACTTCAACTTCGACTGATGGTTGTAAGGGAACAGATGTAAGTAGCTACTTCACATACCGAGGAATGTATTTCGCTCTACATAAAGTTTACATGACGCAAACAGCTGGGATCGAAGTGTCGCAAGTCCGACAACACTTACCATCTAGACAGGCCGCGGGAAATGTTGCTTCGTTGAACTACAGTTGAACCTCATATTTCATAATTCTCTTGTAACTTTATTAATATTCCTATCAGCATAATGGATTTTAAATGAAACTATAGTTTGTACTCGGTTGTGGAGAATCATGTTGGGTTAACAATAACTCCCTTAAAGTTATGTAAAATTTATTTGCATCTACGTTGATTGTGCATATTTTTTTTGATCTCCAAGTAAATTGTGCGAAGGCTTCCTAAACATAGTTTATTCGTACCCTAATTTTATCTAACTAATGAAATCCCTATGAAACTTCTGCGTATTAGAAATAAATAAAAGAACCACGTGCCACTTCACATAAAAGGACTACGGGAGAAATCCATAAATCAAACGGCACATTTATACGAAAGCCATGGAAACCCAACCGAGATAGACTCTTATTTTACCATTAAAATACGAGGCATTAATATCCCTTCGCAGAAATAGTTGGGATTGCAGTAAGGCATTACGGCTATAATTAAGAAGCTGACAATGATGAATTGCACTGCACTATAATTTAATTTTATTTTTTTCCCTTATTTATTTAGTCCTGGTCTTTCGTACTGTTAATTGGTCTCGATTGCTAGAAGAGATTTACAAACCTCAAACACATTAAAACGTGATCGTAAAAGATAAGTTCGTTGTCCATAAAGCATCGCTATTAATTAGCCATTGAACAAGGAGATATTGGTAGTTAATAGAATAACAGCATCGGATGACCCACGATTTATAGTGAGTCCAGCATTATAAATCACGCTGAACATTATAATATACATTATGTTATTGCGTGTGCAGCAGAAATTTAATCAGGTAGGGTTCGTTTATAGAGAACTGATAGCCTATGGCTTTGAAAGGCTGATTCATAATAATAGCCCGGTTAAGCTAGTCTTTCTATCTTTATAATTATATCGAATAATGAATAATGATTTTACTTTGTTTGTATTGTCGTATTATGGATTACAACATATTATAACAGGACTGTTACCACATTGTTACAGCAAAGAGGTTTTAGTTAATTTTTTTTTCTTTTCATGTATTGTCATTTTTCTCACTTCAACAATTTTTTCAATAAGATGTCAAGAAATAAAATATTTATTTTTTTCCGAGAAAAACATGTTTTTTCACATAAAGATTCAACACTACAACAAGGACTACGTGTAGTTTGGAAACTAATGTCAAATGTATAAAATGCAACATGTAGTAATTAAATATCTGGATTTATATATTTTAAAAATTACAAATTATAGCAAAGAAATATATGAATATAAAAAATACTACATCACTATTAAATTAAATTTATATACTTTAAATAAATAGTTATACCTAATTACAGGAGAATAGGATAAATTCTAATATATAAATGAAACTTAACGGCGTATAAAATGCTAATGAATTCGCACGTAAATTTAATTACTTCGGAATTTTACGAAATAATAATTTATTCAAGTCACTGAAAATTAGAAAAGTTCATACCGACGCCGACGTAGCTTCCAAGTTTACTCGACAACTTGAATTGACAGACGAACATTCCAGAATCTAAATTAGTTACTATCCCTAGGTGTAATTAAATAGCCTTTCTCCATAAATGGTAAAACAATTATCGCCACAAATAGACATGAGACAAAAATAATCAAAATATACGTAATATAAACTCATCTGTCTTGATTGTTCTTAAAGAAATTGTTATCAACAATAAATCAACCTTTAGTACCTAATACAAATATCATGTTTCGGTTTCTTGGTCAACAGTTGCTTTTTTTACTCTATTATTAAAGTGTGACAACACAAGTGTCTTAAAAACAATGAATTGTTTCCAGGAGCTGAAAGAGAGCTTCAACTATGGGCTGTTCTGCCCGCCGGTCAACGGCAAGGCTGGAAAGTTTCTGGACGAGGAACGAAGGCTCGGCGACTACCCCTTCAACGGACCGGTTGGATATCTTGAGGTAAATTCATTGTATTTGCTTAAGCTACTTATAATGCGTCTGTATCTCGGTGGAAGAGTTAAGGTGATGATTCATCTGCGGCCTGACTACTTCCCATTAGGTAGCCCTTTCAACTCTTACCTCTGTTATTATAAAAATTCTAATTTACCTCAAACCTTGATAAGATCCGTAGCCATATGCATATCTCATTTATCAAAAGCTTCATTGTTTTTTTTTCTTTTGACTATATTTTAATTCTAAACCCCACAAAATTCAATTGCACTAACAGGAAGAATTCGTTATCTGGTCTTGATGTCTCAATGTCGCCTTGGCTCTAAGCAGCTTTTGTAGGTTGCTCAAGTCAAACAATTTATACAACTAGTTCAACTATAATCTGCAAGAACAAAGCCTTGCGACACACGCCTACATGAACGTCAATATTCATAAAATATTACTAACGTAAATCATTTGCATGGCGACCTGTCACACAATTAATGCTAAAGTTTCGCCAGAGTGGTCAGACTGAAAAAAGAATTAAATTTTAACTTAATCATTACAAGGATTTACAATCCATAAACTATCAATGAAGTCAAGTCATTTATAGACATTAAAGTGTACAATAACTTGTAGCTAATACTTCAATGGTATCATAATCAATTTCAACATAATATTTAATCAGCAACTTTACATTTTACACACTTAAGAAGAATTCATGTTACTTAAGAACCTTATAACAACAAAACATATAATTATTATGTAAAAACATCGTTGAAATTCTACGTTAAGAATTTGAAGCTAAACTAGTAAATAACGAATACAAACCTATTTTTCCAGTTGAAATACAAACGGAGAGTGTACAAGATGCTGAAGTTGGACGAGAAGACATTGAAGACGCTGCATTCGCGAGCCAACCTGCGTCGGTTCATGGAACATGTGACCCACGGACAGATAGACAAGATTACGAAGGCGTGCGCGAAGGGACTCGACCCGAACTTCCATTGTCAGGAGACTGGAGGTATGTATGTATGGCGTGAGAATTACAGGTCATGCCAACTCAAAATGTCTTGATTTTAAGCTGATAGAGAATGGTACAATTGATATTTACGCTGACGATATTGAGAACACTAACATAAGTTTGTAGATAATGCCTGTATCAATGAGTGGTGAAGATACTCAATTTCCAAATAACGATATTAATTTATTTGCGACATTGCCTCAGCAAGGATTAGACAACCCTACAACTCAGTTCATATTTAATCGGACAAAGGGTTAAGTTACAAGATAATCTGGCTAGTTTAACGATACACTGGACGCTCAATGTCATCTCTCTTTTCAATTGTAGGAGGTTCTTATTTCGCTGCAAGGTGCATAGCACATCTCTTGTTTCAGTTTATCCTACCATACATAAGAACCATTACGTAAACTTGATAGGCTTGCAGAAGCTCTGTATAAATCCCATTATTATTTTACACATGGATAGTATATCCATTGTTCCACGATTACTTAGTAGAAATGTGTACCTGTCGTTGAAGTTGCCAAACACAAACTAAAGTATGCCCTATGTTTCTGGTGCTACTGTTCAAATTTCCTTGACGTCAGGAGGTTGGCGGTGCGACGAGGCGGCGCTCAGAATTCTATTGTATCAGCCGTATTGTATGAAAACCGTATCAATCGGTCCATGCATAATCCGCGATATATGTCGTTCTGGCCTTGAAAGCGACTGAGACTAATTTCCTTTTCATATGCATGGATAATTTTCTTAAGCTATTTTCATGCCATATGTTATACGTTGAAGATGAAATGATGCAATAATCGTTTCGCGTTTGTTGGTTTTACAATAATTTATTGAATGAAGAAGAGTAAATTTAAAAAAATAAATGGATATTATTCTTTTTATCAAAAAATATTTATAATTAATCCAAGATTTATAAATAGAGAACTCATGGTAAAGTTCCAACCAGATATGAATTTCTCAATGATAAAATACTTTTTTCAGAAACACCTCTAACAGTGGCAGCAGGTCTAAAATCACCTGGAAAAATACTAATAGCTCTAGTAAATGGGGGTGCCCTGTTAGACTTCCGAACGAAAGACGGCAGCACGGCCATGCACAGAGCCGTCGAGAAAAACTCCTTAGAAGCCGTTAAGACTCTTCTAGAACTCGGCGCGTCACCAAACTACAAAGACGGCAAAGGATTAACGCCCTTATACCTGTCAGTGACGAACAAAACCGACCCATTATTGTGTGAAACGTTACTGCATGATCATGCTACGATTGGAGCGACGGATTTGCAGGGATGGCTTGAAGTTCATCAGGTATATGCTTTGTTTCATCACTTTAATCGTTTCCACCAGAGAAATAAATATATGCATAACATACATACGAGTATCTACAATTTCTTATATTAACTGGCAACTCTCGGTGATGGCCTGAAAAATATAACAACCGGGACCGACGGCTTAAAGTCCCCACCGAGTCACGGAAACGCTTAAGAAATTTTGCCACTAACGTTCATCCATTTACTTTTCAACTGCGCCCGCAGTTGCTTAACTTCCTCGAACGATTAGGATAGACGCAAGTCGCTTAACTTTTTCCACCACTAACTATTGGTAATACTGATGATAAAATACCACTATATCATTCCAGGCATGTCGCAACGGCCTAGTTCAGCACCTAGACCACCTATTGTTCTACGGAGCGGACATGAACGGCCGCAATGCGTCAGGCAACACGCCGCTCCACGTGTGTGCTGTGAATGCTCAGGACTCGTGCGCGAGACAACTACTGTTCAGAGGCTGCGATAAGGAGTCCCTGAACTTTGCCAACCAGACCCCTTATCAGGTTTGTAGTGGTTTAGTTAGTTAGGCTTTTTGGTGCTAAGTTTATAGTTGGAACTAGCTTCGGTCCATTTTTAAAACACGTGAGCTTTTGACGGGCTCTAACATGGTGGAAATCTTCAAGAGCGACGTTGGGAGATGTAGAAAGGAATTATATTTTGACGATTTTATGAGATTGCAGTTGGACTTAAATAAAATTTCCTTCTTAAGGTATTTTACTTGATTTTATCAAATTGTATCGTCAAGTTATGTCGCTTCAACCACATCACATTTTGTAACCAAATCACTTGATGTTTTTGTTTGGAATTACGTGCAGTTATATTAAGCTTTAGAAGCTTGTCTCAAGGGGGTGTTTAGCGAAATAACTGGCATTCTATTGGAAAATTAACTGAAATCATTGTAAACATTTTCAGACATGCAAATGTCAGCATTAACCTTGATGGACGATAAAAACAACCAAATAAAATGTAACCAATGGCGTCGTTATGAGTCATGTTAATAACACTTGAGCAAATACATTTTAAAGTGAAATATTAAGTAGATCTGCTAGTGTATAGTTATACCTACTGACTGTTGACTCGTGTTCGCAGGTGGCCGTGATCGCTGGAAATTTGGAACTAGCGGAAGTTATAAAGAATTATAAGACTGAGGAAGTCGGTGAGTGGAGTCCCCCGCCTTTTATTATTTGCATGGTTTTGGCTGCAGCTTTATTATCTTAGGAATAGACTATATAGTGCCCTATAGGCTTCGTTACTCTGTGCGCGACTGTGGAATTATAGTTTTGAAAAAGTGAAAACTATTTTCTCATAGTCACAGTAAAAAGAAATTGTTTTATTGTTGTTTTATGTAAATATGTTTATGGAATATTATTTTATCAAAAAATTTAAGTATATTCTATATCTACAGAAATGGTATGTGGTATGTAAAATAGAGTACATTATTTTTATATGTTACAGAAACTTATGCTTTAGCAAAAAGGTACATTATATTGTGTGATAACTTAGTAATAGAGATACCAGGCTTTAGTTATGTACCCTAGGCGTTATGCATGTCGCCATTCATCTCTATCTATTTACCTATGATAATATCGAGCTGTCTCTATTCCATTGCTTCTCATAATGGTGATGGTTGTATATTGAACAATACATACACAGTAATATATACCATTCAACACGACACACAACACCCCGAACTTGCACAGTAACACTTACTAGTAGAAACAGGTATTAAGTTTATAATAATTATTATTGTTAATCTAAGTAACATTATGTATTTATTAATAATATTTGGGAGCCGTTTAACCGTTAATGTACTCGTAACGTATATAATATTATACGAGATGTTGTAGTATTTGTTTGTGTTGAAGCACGATTAAGATT
>LGAG01003099.1:69794-95795 GCA_001278395.1 Lerema accius
TGAAGATGTTTGGATGTTTGTCCCTCCTTCACGCTCTAATTGTTGAACGGATTAAGCTGAAACTTGGTACACAGATAGGTTGCATTCAGGAATAGGACATAGGATACATTTTATCCCGATTATATGTTCCCTTGGGATAAATCCCATATTTTTTTAAATTACTCTTCTGCGGGCGAAGCCGCGGGCGACGTTGAGTTGACACATATATCTAAGACAAGGGTCTTGAGAACAAGAAAATTTAAGAAGAGACCCAGTGATCTAACATAAGTGAAGGTTAAATCACGACAGAAACTGGCAGTTCCCAGGCATCTGAAAAAGTGTCTCAAAATCCAGAGAAGACAATTAGGCGATAAACCATGCGATCTATGTGGTAGGGCAGATTCAAACTTAAATCTAATCTTATAAACCATATGATGACACATACAGGGACAAGACAATTTCCATGTGAAGTATGTGAAAAAAATTCCGACGTAAATCTCATCTTAAAAATCAAATGATGACACATTCAGGGAATAAACGATTGTCATGTAAGGTCTGCTCTAAATCTTTTATACAAAAGGGCAATTTTACATCTCATATGAGAACACATTTAGAGGAGAAACCATTTTCGTGTGAAATTTGCTACAACACATTTTACCGGAAAGGTAGTCTTAAAAGCCATATGCTTATTCATTCAGGGGAAAAACCGTTTTCGTGTGAAATCTGCAGTAAAACATTTAGGCAAAAAAGTAATCGTACATTTAAATATGAAAAAGTATTCTTACAAATCATAATTATGAGGACACAAGTACTGCATATCTTGTGTAAATCAAGCGGGTCTCGCCATTTTGCGTATGCACAAGCACTTACAATGACATCTACATCTCTAAAATATCTATTCCGATTTTGTAAAAACAAATAATTTATGTACTTTTCAATTAAATGTTTTGCCTTCTTATGATGTTTATTATTTCATGACCGTCCCATACCCTTTCATTCGCTGTTTATTGTTTCTGCTATTCAAATTGAACTAGTTAAAGTTAAAATTTGTTTTCGCGGTATTACTTCGCTGTCCAAGAAAACTTAGTTTTTATTTATTGCTGGAGCAACAAGTGCTTAGAAACGACAGCTAGCGTGTTTACACACGTTTTTTACACAACGCGGGCGAAATCACGAGACAGAATCGTAGTATTTTAGCAGCTACTTCCAGTAGTATCAAGCTTTGCTTTAAAGTACATTGACCTGTAATAGTTTACGTGCCTTTGAGCGAACATTTTTTGGAATAAGAATAGGGTAATAATTATTACATTAAATTAAAAACTGTTAATAGGGTATTGTATAGTCAGTACTAAAGACTAGTTCTCATAAAATTGTTATGTTTTCAGTTTCAGAAAGCCAATGTTATAAATAGGTATTGTCTAACGAGACTTTAGTCTAATAATGTAAATTATTTTTTCTTGATTTTTTTATAATGTTATTTACATTGTAGGTACATTTTGACGTTCGTTAAGTGAGTTATTAGTTCCTAAGCCGACATAAATGATTTGAATTTGTCGGATATACCTACATCTGTATTAAATGCACAACTTATTTAGTCGTTATCAATATGGCGGCTGACATCTCATCTCGGTGATGGCATCGATTGCGCGCACCCCGCTCGCCGCCCTCGCTGCGCACGTAAATCAATACACCTGCTCCTAGAAGCTTCCTAGTTCGGATAGTTCGTGCTGGGCGCTGGACGAGCGCAGTGCTTCACGTTAGTGGCGGTTTCAACAGACAAAGAATATCAAGAATTGCTGCGCAACGACCACCAGGCGAGCCCTATTCGTTTAGGGCAGCTTAAACCACTACTGAGGTAAGGAATTACATTTGAAATAGTTCATTTAATCGTAGATCAAGTTATTTTAGTATCGAGGTTCCGGATTTAGGGCGTAGGCGACCACACCCCTATTTATATATTTATTGAATTTCAATTCTCGGTCTACGATCTTTTTGCTTCACTTCAGGAAATTCAACCTTCATCATCAGTACCCGTATTCTAAATTGCTACACATTTTCTTTAGGCGTTAAAATGTATGAAATTTTTCTTTCCTCCCTTCATATCCTATTTACGTCCTGTGTAAACCTTGCTCGAGAAACTGGTCGACAAAAAGGGAAAAAAGTATTCTTGTTACTTGCGTCGATGCTTGGTTAACAACAAGCACAACCTACCGGGATACTCACTTGCGTCTTATATCACTGTTTTTATTAAAATGGCAAAAATACGTACGCTGTTTAATCAAGATAGTGTACTTAGACTAATTCAAGTTCTAATGTAAAGTACTTTTTTTTTACACAGCCGTAGCTCCGAGCTGCAATGGAGCCGATGGAACAAGCGGAGCAGGCTGGGCCGCCGCCGCCGAACGAGCTGCCTCCTCAGAAAGTGTCCGTTCAGGAGTTGTTCAAGAACATCATCTCCAACGAGTCCCGCAGGAGGGTTCTGAGGGAGAACCTCGAGGTGTTGCTGCACGCCAAGGGCTGCCAGATACGAGAGGCCCAGTATAATATCAAATGCTACTTACCGCATTGCGCGTCCATGAAGCGGATCATCGACCATCTGAGGGGCTGTAAGGTACGAGACTGATTGTATCTTTCTGCTTTGTTGTTTATTTATCACTAGCAAAAGAGTATGGATATATTTTAGCGTGACCAACCAAGAAAAAAAGATTGCGATGGATTCTACCGGTAAATATCTTAATAGGGAAACATTACCAACCTTCTAGCAGCCTTTAAACTGGTCCACTGCTGGACATAGGCCTCCCCTAGTTTGCGCGTCTCTCACCGATCCTGTGCCCTCTGAATCCAGCGGATACCCGCTGTTTTCTTGAGGTCATCAGTCCACCTGGTCGGGGGGCGTCCAGCAACCAACCAACCACCAAACAACCTTACCAACCTACGCTACAACTATGTTGTTTTGATACATTTCTATGATTAAAGGACTTATTTAACGGTTGTAATTTTGTTACAGGCCGGTTATAAATGCTCAATTCCATTCTGCACAGTGGCGCGGCTGATCATAAACCACTGGAAGAACTGTACCTCCGGGGACTGCGGCATCTGCTCACCGATCCGCCAACGAGCTGAACGTCAGAGGAACGGTAAATTAATTCAATATCTTTGCGTTGCGATATACCTTTTTGTACTTTGTGGTTGCAGTGCAGGGCCGTAGGTGAATTGTATGACGAAATTTGCGATGCTTTGCGAGTTTTTCGTCGGCCAATAAGGCGAAAGGGTTATTGTACCTATACTATGTAATTCAGTATATTGTTATGTGTACAACGAAGTGTTTTATTGTATTACAGCGGAGCGGGTGGCTGAAGAAGCGGCCAACAGGCAGCATCCCCCGCGCGGCGCCCTGCGTAAAAAATTCGCTCGCGGCTAAAGTCAGTCTTTAACGAAAACATATTGCCCCATCTTAGGGCCAAATATTTCGAAATTATCACTTACCACTGCAAAAGATACTGAATTGCATACGAAATCGTTTCACATATTACCCAATCTCATATTTATAGATGTCTACATAATAACGTTTTTGAATCTGAATGTTGTTCACAAATACAGTAGTGTCAGTAGAGTAAACGATTAAGGTTTAGAAATTATTTCTTCGTAGTCCAGTCTATTCACAACTGGATGTTAGTCATTAGAACTCGGGCTTTCTATGGCCCTCATGATATTCGTCTATCGTTTCCTCATATATAATAGATGGTGTTCTTTTAATAGTCAACACCATGACACTCACAATTTGTCTTAATATTGAATGGTGAGATACTAGATGTCCTTCACTTCACTTAATTTCCTTTCCTAGACTACGGTCTTTTAACGCTATTTTTATTAATGTTATAATCATGTTTTTGTCCAAAATATGAGTTTGATGTTTTGTTAGTATATAATTAAAAAGGACATTATTTTTAAGACTGACCGAACAAGAAATGCTATTCATGTTTATTTACCTTTTTTATTTTAGATCTGTTATTTTTCAGATTACAGAAAATGTAACATTTGACTTTTACATCAATTATCCTAAGTTTAGAGGTCATTGTTTGGAAAGTAAAAAATATGAAATATTTTTGCTGCTGATAAATAATTTTCATTATTTTTTGCTGTTACTGAATTCTGGTTGTGTTTATTTATATCTTTTGTAGCTTCCAATGGATGTTAGCCGTATTACTAACAACAAAAATATATCCTTGTATTAGATTAAATAACTATTATTGCTATGATATTATACTAATACTATTAAAAATTATACAATAAAAATTATTCTACAATGATAATGGACTTTTATTTTAACCTTTGACGCCTAAAAAATAAAATTGACTATACTTTTATTTTCCAATTGAAATCCTACTTGCCCTAGGTAGGGGAGACCGGGTTTGGTTGTCTCATGGGTTAGTTGTCACAGCGATCATAACACAAAACTGAACGATCGAATAAGTCTGTTGAACGGTGTGGCAGAAGCGAGACAGTAACACCTCTTTCCTTACTTCATATCAGCTCGCTCTGATCTGCCGTGAATGCATCACACGTATTTATTGTTTTCGCGCAGCAAAAGTACATTTTAGTGCTGTTATGTCGAACCTCGTAAGTATACGTATTTGTTTTAAAATAATAATCTTTCAGTGCATTTGATGATGATAGGTATGTGTTTTGTAATATCATAATACAGTTTTTTAATTATCCATCGTTCGAAATTTATTTTCTAGGTTATTTTTCTAAAACGTGTTCTGGGGCACGTATTTTCGGGGGTTGGTTGTCACATGTGAGTGAGAAGAAGGAAGAGAAAAAGGTGTCTAAATCTGATAAAATTAGGAAGGAATATGGTGACAACAGTAAAGATGAGAATGAGAATGAAGATTTCAGTCTGCTTGTCGCCATACTCAGCAAGCAAATCTATAGAAGTTTGGGCTTGTAGAATTGTAAGTTTTGGGCTCATGAAGCGTGCACTGGTCTACCAAATTACATTTGCCATAATTGTGATTCTAAATATTCAGACCGAAATAAAGACTGTCTACAATTTCATTTGGTTTAAGCATTGGTAATTAAAAACTAAGAGTTTGATGACTGATTCGATGTCTTAATGTTACACATTTGTATTAAATATTATATACGTAAGATATAAAACTAAAACGTAAAAAATGTATGAAGAATTATAGCTGAATATTATAAAAAAATATACTAAAAAGTGACTTTATATTTAAAAAATCTCTGTAATATTGTATGTGACTACCTACCCTAGGCATTGTGACAACCATCCCTGACCCGGGGTAATAAGTCACATTTTTATTTTTTATAAAAATACAAAATATTTCCTAAACTGATAATTATAGACGAAAATACTATTATATTTTTTGTACCAGAATAATTACACTACCTTTTGCCATAGAAATATCATTCCTAAACGACGAACTTTAGTAGTTATATGAAAAAAGAAAAAAATGTGACTTTCGGCCCCGGTCTCCCCTAACGGTTTTTATCGATAACAAACGCAACCGATAGCATTATGTACAAGTATTATTGCCACTAACGATCACTAGTAAAATTAAATCAACAATCTATATAATACAATTCTTACTTAGATTCTAAATATTTTTTGTAGTTTATTTGTAATAATGATGTATGAAAATACCGCTACCGCTCACCAAAGTGTAGTAAGCTTTAAAATCAAGCCTTTGTTATCAAAGCAAAGCCCTCAGATCAATAGAGCTCTTGTTTGAGATGAAATTTTACGACTTCCTCTCGAGACCGGATATTGCGTTGTTGTGTATAAATTGCGATTCAAACTCGACACCTTACATTCGGCGACAGCGAGGATTTGAGAGCATCCCGGCGTCAAGGTAATTATCAGGGCTTACCTTCCCATAGCTACGCGTCCTACTTTGTATTGAGAAGTAAACGCGCTTATAGTTTGGCGGCTTTTGTCAATCATTTAGGATCATGAAGTTAAGCAACTGCAGATGTGGTCATTAAGTGGTTGGGTGATCGCTAGTGGCTAAATTGCCTCAGCGTTTTGGTGCTTCGCAGGGCACATTAAGCCTACGGTCTCTATTGTTATTATTGAATGAAGCTTCAAGTCATATCGTAGGCCTTCTGTCTGCATAAAACCTTCTGACACTTGGCCACTAATCCTTCCGTCAATCCGCACTGGAGCAGCGTGATGCAGAATGCTCTAGGCCTCCTCAGTTACAAGAAGAGACTCGTTCTCAGTAATCTTATTATTTTCTTATGAACTTATTTTCCCTTTAAGTACTTATATTAGCTAATTAATTGTTATTGACAGAAACATAGATTTACTAGAAAGAATAATATAATTGCTTATTACAAACGCTCTACTTAATAAATTCTGAGTACAATCAAAGTATATACAACGCTCTCGTCTTCTCGGTATTGATATTGAGATGAGACTCTCAATAGTGATACTGGATTTATTGGAGTTAAAAATATCGGTCGGAAAATAAAAAATAATGTAGAAAGCATTGAATAGTTAAATGATAAGATAGTATTCATTCTGTCTCTAGAGTCAGTAGTTTGTAGAGGCGTTCGCATCGTGGAGATCTGTATTATTAGTTTGGCACGTCCCCAAGGATTGCCCTGGACTCCAGGGCTGTGTGAGCCTCCGTACACATTATTACGTCATCACTAACAAAGCTAGGGCTGTCACTTTTTTGTTATCATTTATTTCGTCTTAGGAACTAATAGCTCACTTAACGAACGTAAAAAAATTAAATAACCTAAATTAAACAAAATGAAATTTAAAAATAAACAAACATGTTACACTAAAGCTTCCTAAAGTCTCGATAGACAAAACCTGTTGTATCATCGGCTTTATTAAAGACAAATACTTAAGCCTAAGTAAGCCAGTGTCGGCCGAGACGAAAAATTGCCGACTGACCTCATAATTATTTTTGCAAAAGAGCTTGTAATACCACCGTACCTTGCCGCCCATTAAAATCGTGTCAAACCTCGAGTAGGACTGTTAGATGGTTTGTAAGTCCTGTTAGTCATAGCTATGCAGCTATAAGAATGCTGGGTCACCCTCCAATGGGTCCTGGGTACGATTCTTCACAATGCAGGAATTTTAATGATGAATTACCAGTCTTTTTATAGTTGTCTAATTTTGCAGTTCATTTCACCCACGCAATACATTGTTGTGACATTCCTACTTAACATTTGATGAAATTAAAAAAAAATTGAATATTTCACTTACCATTAAATAAAGAGTCTTTAATTTTTTTATAGTTAAAGATTTACATGCTTTTGTTTAGATAACGAAGACTTAGGTTTCTATCCGTCAGTTAACTAGGACCATTTATAACCAAATTCACCCAGTCTCACTAACAAATGTACTATGCGAAACAATTGCCCCAGTCCAAAAAAACACCTTCAAACGAGGACTTCCAATTGTGATTACGAGTTTGTAAGTTACGATTCTATTCTACGGGTCACAAACCTTGCAGCGTTCCCTGGGCGCACGTCAAACTAAAACAAATACAAGTTACTAGGCTTCTACTGCCAGCCCTACGGATACGGAATTATTTCCGACTATACTGTACATTGTACATATAAAACATTCTAGAGCTGCGACAAGATTTTTAGTACTATAACTATTATTATGGACTGTAATTCTACACAAAACATGTAAATTTTAGGTTACAAAAATACTCTAGTGACTTGAAGTATCATTGAAGTTTGTACCAATAATCTTTTTGACGTAAATACCTACGTCTTTAAATTTCCTGTCAAACGGAGGCAATCCTAAAAACTTAATGACAAAATCGGGGGATACAGTTTGGGGTTGTTTCGAATCTATCGTCTACATCCAAAATTAATGCCAATGGATAGCTAAAGGCTCAAATAATTTAAATAAGCGAGAACAGGGAAAAATCGTGCGCAGTGGAGGGGGAAGCGTTGCCATTTCAAAGCTATTTTACGACATAAATTCACAAATAAAAGAAATACCTGTAAAATAAACGTATTATTCACGCACAACACACAGCCGTGTCCATGAGACAGCTATGCCTGTGCCTACCTGTACTAGCCATGTAGCAACAGAGACTTAACTCTATATGGAATCTAATAACTTTTTCACAATGCGAGTAACAAGGTCTCGTCTTATCAATATTTTACAAAAAAATATTTTTATATTTGTATGGCACAATATATTTTTTACTTTATTCTTTTTTGGAATATAAGGAAGCAGATAAACGTACACAAAAACTTCGGCTGCTGTATATTACATTTTAATCTTCTATCGATGGTAACAATGCATTTGTAACCGATATTAAACAAGTAGGTACAACATTGAGATTTTTACCATTTACACATCACTACCATACATATCTGTGTCTGTATATATCAAATGTGTGTGTGTGCGCGACTAAAAACGCATACATTGTTATACTGTATTACAATGTATCGTATAAGTAGGTACCTATATTATTATACATTCCCACACTAAGATCTTCCACACTATAGATAGCTAGCTGCTCGGATGAGCACACGCTATATTAGGGCCCTTACTCACGTAACGTTTCTGCGACCAAAGCAAAAGTTCGTTAGTGAAAGGACCGCGGTAGTTACTACAGTAGTTAGTAAATATTTATATAATTTAGTTAGTAAAATTAGTATTTGTCTCACTCGAAGTTGGTCCCGTGAGTACTCTATAGCCGCCTGTTGTGTAAGTGTACTACAATAAGTTTTTATATAATGCTATGCACTCATAGCGTCACAGTAGGATTCCCGTTGTTTGCGGCCAGCTTAAAAACGCTCAGCTTCAAACCGCCGCCTGTGTTTTGGGCCTACAGCCGGCCGCGTCGCGCCGAGCAGTTTAGAGGTTGCGCGTGCCGGCGCATAACTATACACGAAGCTAACTCGCTGGAAGAGATCGTTACTTATACTTTAACTAAAGAAGGTCGCTTTATGGATGAATTTGGAGATTAAACGGTTTTTGTTTAGACCTCTACTTTTCGCTACTCCCAGCCTCAGATTAGGTTTCCGTGTGTCATGAATGCCATGGACAACACAAATAGATAGAAACACCCAGTCAGTTTCATACAATACATACAATTTTACTCACAAAGGAAATCACACTCATGCTTTTTTAATATACACAGCTCATAGTTGTTAGACAGAAACCTCGACTTTGCCATCTTTCAGCCAGATAAATATCGAACGATCTATATCTATGTTTCACATATAGATTTATGCTTGAACTTCGACCACAGAGCTGTTCGTCTAATATCATTAAATGCTTGAAAGTCACTTCTAGTTATTTTACGTGCAACCTTTGCTTGGTATCGAATACACAATAATTTAAATATGTCTGTTGACACGACCGCGGCGCGGTTCACGGCGAGCGGAGGAGTTCACCCCGACCCCGAGATTAGACTCCGCTTTTGGTTAAAGTAACCTTCGTCTACATCCCTTACATGTTTTGTAAACGAAAAGACTTTCGTTATCACTAGAAATGATCACTTCATAGATCACACTTTGATGACCTTAGTGAATTAATCTCATCCAGGTTGAATAAGTATATTCCGTATTTCGGAGGGCACGTTAATCCAAAAGTGATTGTTGTTGTCTGAAGCCCTTGGGTGGCATAAAAACTTCCGACACCTTAATTGGCTTAAACCCTCCGCTTGTAGTTGCATGGGCAGTATGCTCTAGGCCTCCTCAGTCAGGAGAGATCCGTGCTCAGTAGGGAGTCATTAGAGGGTTGGGATCAAGTGTGCAGACCATATTTTCAGAATTTAATATGTAATTTTTCACTCACGAAATACCCTTATTATGCTATCAGACACAAGGAGACTTCGAGATCTCTATAAAATATCTCTGCTATAACTTATTTTGCAAATTTATTTAGCATCAAAGCTCATACCTTTCAAATGAGTGGTAATTTTCCCTGCCTTCAAGCCCACAATTAAACAAAATGGCACAATCAAGGTTTATCAACTACAAAGAACTTTCCATAACCCATCAACGTATACCAAAAGTAAATAAGGCTCAGCAAGAGCAAATTAATTACACCCTCACAACTCTTTCCAAAGACATCGGAGCTTTTAGCGGAGTGTTTTATCGCGTTACAGAAACTTAATTAAGCTCCGCAAAGCTTCGGGAACTTGGCGATTGTTCAGCAATGGCTTAATCGCAAGAATAACCTAAAAGTCCCAACTTAGATTGAATTAGGGGTCGCGGTAGGCTCCGCTGTTTACGTTTCAACATGCACTGCTTAATGTTCATAGTTTTGTGGAGCGTTTCCGTACACGTTAAACACAGGTTTACATTGTACCTATTTATTTTAGTAGATATATAATTGCATAATTATACAGATATAGATATATTATATAAGTTAGCAATATCTTAAAATCCCCGAGGCAAACGAGAATTGCTTTTTGATACACACAACTTTTTGAACCATGTAAAGTTGTAAACTTAAACTCGTCTATGTCTGCAATCTACATTATTCTTAAATTACACCGAAATTTTAATCCTTTATAAATTTCTTTTGTAATAAATGGTTCAAACTTCAAAAATTCAAAATCATTTATTCATGTAAGTTTCAATGATACACTGATGCACGTCAATTTTTTTTTAATCTACCCTCATTCTGTAGGTGTCCACTAAATGGTGACTTAAACTAGACACACACACAGACGAACATAATAAAAATACGACTAGTTATAATATTATCTTGTAGCAGGGTCAAAAGCTGCATACAAATAAGAGCGTGTTTAAAATATGCATTGCATGACCCGACTGCCGATGCCTTGTGTATCGCATGCATGTTTATGCATGGCTAAATAAGTTTGTTGAGAATGTTACTCGGAGTAATAGCGAGCGGAAAGCATTTTAAGTGACCATTAGCGAGGTCAAGTTATCTATTTTAATAATAATATAAAATCCTAGAGTACTTACGTGTGTTTGTCATTGAGTAGATACCTATCTCCTAAACGGCTAAGCCGATTTTAAGGTAATTTTTGTGATGTATTTTAGAGGGACTATCTATTTCTATACTTATAATGAATAATTAAAAAATTACATTGGCGGTTTAAAAGCCAAATGATAAGGAGGTTTTGTGTTGCACAAGAACTAAGAGGTATTTCGTGATCATTTTGAAGAAGCTTTTTCGCTTAGCCTAGCTGCATAACTTTGCTTCACTTCACTTAATTTCCCAATTTGTAAGGTATATTCTATTTTGAATTTTATGTTTATTACTGATAGGTATTGCCTGTGAATTTCAGTCTTAAGTATAAAAAATATTCTTTGTTTCCTCCAATATACTGAAATGATGTTAATCGGTTAAAATCTCCTAACTAGATTGGGATTGCACTAAAGGGCAATCGTTCTGTTAGAATGTGAGCAGCAACCAGCAACCAGCAACTGACAACCGCCAACCAGCTAACCAGCCAACCAGTAGCCAATGAGTGCGGCCGCGGCACAATGGGTGGGTTTAATCAGAATTACAGCTCACAGAGCAAATCTAATTCCGGAAACGCGCAACTCCGTGCCGTGCGGTTTGCCCGCAAACGGTAGTGCTGTACTCGTACTGCGCGCTACTATCGATAATTTCGATATTAATATCAATTTGCTTATTCTTTACTTATACAATCACATAAACAGATTTCCTTTGGACGCCTTTTTAAGGATAATGCAGAGCTGTAGAAGTTTGAGATTTGACGTGATCAGTTTCTACATAATGAAGATAAAAAATAACTTGGACTACCGCTGAATTTGATGAAATATAACATACATACGTTACAGACACACTTATTGAATATCAGTATTTATCAAAATATATTTTTAAAGTTGTTTTTTTTGCGGTGTACTTTAACGATTCCATTCTCCTGCTGTTGTATCTGACATCTCTAAAAATACAAATCCCTGTTTTCATAAGTAAATGTAGACAATGTCGGAAATTAATTAAAACGGCAAGTTAAAAAAAAATCGAGATTTTCAATCTTACAACATAATAAAATTCAAACCGTCCGTACAACCTTTAGAAGTTTAATAGTAGCAGTTTATATCAATAATTCTAATTTAAAACAACACAAAGTAGTGCATAAAAATATACCATAAAACATATTAACGTATGAAATTAAGTAATATTAACATTATTATCGATATATTGTCGAAAATAATTTTATCGACAACACTGTTCGTTTCACATCCCGTTCGTCAAAGTAAAGAGACCGACGCTTACATCCCTACCCGTTGTCAGGAATTTGACTTGTAGCAAACCCAATATCGCGGCTTCAAGCTCGCGTCCTCCGCTGACAGATAAACGGCCTTTTTAGGGTTTCGTACCTAAAAGGTAAAAACGGAACCCTATTACTAAGCCTCCGCTGTCTATCTAGGTATGTGTCGGTTTGTCAGCAGGCTGTACGTATCTTATAAACCGTGATAGCTAGAAAGCTAAAATTTTTACACATTAAGCATTTCCGTTGCCGCTATAAAAACAAATATTAAAAATAAAAATATTTAGGGGCCCCATACAATAAAAGTGTTTTTTTTAAGAAACGTACCTACCTCTCTAAATGATAACTTTTATAGATGTTAGTACGGATCGTGCGCTAGTCCGACTCGCTCTTGGCCGGTTTTTATATTATTAACTAGTGAATAGAATGCCGCGACATTCACGTTATATGTCAGACATAGAGGTCCCATCTTACATATCAAAGTAGTGAATGGTATGCAGCGCTAGAGGATGTTCTTTGACGATTTGTCGTAGATTTTTCTCGTAAAACGATCAACATCTTGTCGATCGACGGCTACAAACGGATTTTATGCATATTTTTATACGAGTCACGTATTGTTATGGGTTTTTAAGGGTTTAGAGCTCTAACAGTAACTGTTTAAGAGTCTAGACGAAATTTAAATGGTATGTATAAAACTAATCAGTTATTTACAAAATGGCATAAGATACGAGAAAAGATAAAATTTTATAGTAATTTTTTTCATAATTTAAAATTAAGCATTATTCTGGCTTCTTTTGAATCACGCATTGATATTTTTTTCTGGAAAATATTTTGTTTATCCTCGAATCCCAACCAATCTCACCTGATCCTGGTATCCTCTGGTGAATAACGTACAAGCTTTCACGACCTGTCGACTCTGTTCCATTGAGCCTGGGGGCTCTCAATCATCAGGTTAAACTTTTTTGGGGTATTTCATCCTATCCAGGTTAAAACGTTTGTAACATTATTGGTGAATAAACATTTACGGTTGAACGGGTTTGAATTGAACCTAGCACAAGACCTGGGTAACATCTTTCTAAAAATAGAATAAATATGTCATCCGACATGATTCGCTCATCTTTTTTCCACAGCAAATCGTCCGTTGTTAAATATGGTGTACCTACCAAGGTTTCTTTTGTAAGGCGTAACCGAGGTTTGTCAAAACTACCAATAAGAATAACTACATTTCTTTATGTTTTAGTCGGATTATTATTTGTATAGAGTACGGAATAAATAAGCCATATTATCTGAAATATTACGAACAACAACGTAATCAAATGTAATATACTCGTGGAAATTATTACGTAGTAAGCAAGTCCTGTCGTGACTATGAAGGTGCCACGAACATACGGCTACATATTACACCAAATTACTGTCCGATTAATTTTAATGATTGCAAAGTTGATGTGGATACATAATTTTGAACTCTATTTAAATTTATTAATAAGTGGTGAATCATAGATAGATATACATATTAGTACATACGACCACCAAAAGTAAGCTTTTTAAAGTTTCATCCATCAGAACACGTACGTTTCGTAAAAAAACAGATTCCAAGCCCCGCAGGTTTTTATTGATATTGATTTATGACTATAGTTTTACCAAATGAGTACCAGAATACATAAAACTATGATTGACGACCCAGTAGCCTAGTTGGTAGTGACCCTGTGAAGCCCGGGTATGATTCCCGGCCGGGGCAGATATTTATGTGACAGATAAATGTTTGTTCTCGGGTCATGGGTGTTAGTGATGTGTTATGCGTACCACTCGCGACACAGAGAAACCTATTGCAGGGTGGTGTGAGTTAACCGATATTTTGTTGTCCAATTATGAGCAGCGCTGCGGTTCCGCCGACAATGTCCGGCCGTATGTTTCCACAGTAACACGAGCGAGAAATTCCTATTGTCCGCCGCCACTGATATTTAGACAGAAGAGATTTCAACGTTCACGCCGCGCTGTATTTCAAATACAAATTGCTGCATACCAGCAAGTGGCCTGTTTATGATGGCACAATTATACAGATAATAACAACTGTACCGCAGTTAAATTTAGAACACATTGTGCTAAACTTTACATGTTTAATTTTATTTTTACATAATATTAAATTAATGTCGTATTAGAGGCCCAGTCCATGGTCAAAATTCGACCATAACTTATTATGACGAACTTTTCTATCTGACCTATTTTGTCTGGTTTATAATTCTGTATTAGATCCATGGCAATGTGGGTAATGATTTATTCTGTAATTTAAATGATTTTTAACAGATATTCTGTATAAAATGTTCCTATCTGCACATCGTCTACATATCAACTTTAACTATGCCAAAATTTAAACTTTGAACAGTATTTATTCTACGCCACCCAAATACGGGTAATGATTGATAGCTTAATTAAATTAAATTTCATATTCTCCATGAAACTGAAAGCCAAAAATGTCCCCATGTAAAATATGAGAGATTCATAGCATGAGCATTGGACATTTAGTTTTCATTTTAATCAACTTTTATTAATTTTCCATTTTCGCTTACGTGCTGTTACGACGGAACATCTTCATTTTCCATATAGACCATTCAAAACCTGCTGGCTCAAAAACTAATAATAAATTGTAACGGAGTCAATTCTGTACACTACATAACTTTTGTAAACATACAATCGAAAAACATTACCCCTTGCGCAGTCGGGTTAAAATAACCCGTAACGTTAACCCTATCTCGCCGCCCACGCCCCTACGATTATGACGCGAAAACGTTACACATTTTTACGTCAAACCGTTAGATATTTTTACGTCATTTAATCCAAGGTAACAGAATTAAAGCGCGTGACAAATTGCCCGACATTAGTCCGTAAGTTCCCCTAATGGGGACAGTTTACTTCGTAATGTTTTTTTCTACCGGAGATTGATGTCACCCTTTATTCTTTTTTGGTGGTCGAAGACTTGTCGTATCGACTGCGATGAACTTCAAATAACAAACGAACACCTTTATTGAATTGAGAATGAAATATTAGTAAGTCAACCATCGTAATTGAGATGAAATTTACTCACAAAAAAAATAAAAAATAGGAGTTTTTGACAAAGAAAAATTGCAGAAACACAAGATGTTGTCACGTTAGAGGCTGATGAGTTAATTTTCTTCTTTTTATTTATACTTAGCTTCAGAACGAACAAAACTTTTCGAATTAGTAATCTCAAACATTAGGTACACTAATAAATAGCTTATTGGATACTTATGTATCTAAATATTAGGCAGGTTTCTTGACTCGAATCATATCTGGAAATCAACTGAAAGATTTGAGCAATAACTTTCTCTCTGGGATTTTCCTCAGATTTGTGTTCTGTAAATACTATACGGAACTGTATCCTACCTCGTTGCATTTAAGACAGTCTCAACGTTCAAAACAATAGCTTATATCACTCGCTCGTACCCCGGCCTTACTATCTGTCACAGTGAATAAAACATGGTGTGATACGACGGTCTAATAAGAGAATAAAGAACGGGAGCCATACAAGATAAATAATGGGAGCGATTACCGGCACAAGGTTAAACGGCTGAAAAAGATACGTCGGTTGATGACTTGAAATCTTCTTTTGTGGTTGACAACCCTTAGGTATTGTGAACAAACCCTATCTTTATCTTAGATGTAACACTGTGCTTAATCAATTGTTAACTTTTCCAATTAATATCCGGTAACCAAGAGTCGATTTTTTGATCCGTAGTGAAGTCGACTGATGGTTAAAATATTAACTTATCATTAAATTAGCGCCTTAATATGAATTATTTAGGGGGTAATTTAATCATTAGTGAATATTTTTAAGATTGGTCACCTTAACTGCGGATCAAAAAAAAAACGCCAACCCTCAGGGGTTAATTTAACCAGCCTTAACTGCGGAACATTTAACTATTGTTTGCCGTAATTATGGATAAAAAAATCGACCCTTAGGGGCAAATTTACCCATTAGTTAATATTTTTAACTATTGTTCGCCTCAATTGATCAAAAATTCGACCCTTAGTAAATCGACAGCGTTAGGCAACTGACGTAATGGAATGATCCGACATAGTAACGACGTAGCCACGACACGATGTCGAATGCGTACGTACAGTCCATGCAGCTCAATTTATATAAGCCTAAGTAAGCCAAAGATGGAAAAAAGCCGAAGGAAAAAACTCCCGGTACATTTTAAAGCAAACATAAACAAAACTTTTAACAAAATAACAAACAGCAGGTGTCTAATATTGGGGGTCGCTGGGTTCTACAGCACCCGGATAAAACCCTGCTGATACATGAATATGTTGTCTCATACTTATGTATCAGTACAAAAGTATGTAAGTATGTGTCTTTATGTACTCGTATACGAGTACCTCAGTTCAAAATTCAAAATCATTTATTCATATAGGTAGGTATTAATGACACACTTAAGCACGTAAATTTTTTGAATTTACTCCCATTTCGTAAAGGTGCTTTGATATGGAGGAGAAGAAAAGTTGTTGAAGAAATATTTTGACACTAGCGGACTAATCCATTTTTCGACCGTGCCCTCAAATGTTGAACTTCATCGATCTTTTAAACCCGGTCTATGAGTTTCTGAGACAAATTATACATACAATGTTTATAGTAGATGGCTAACAATAACGAGCTATCATAAACACCCTCTCCCCGACAACAACCGTTTATCTGTCACATGTATCGAAGGCAAGATCCCCGCTCGCAGTATCATTGCCAACTAGGCTACAAGGCCGTCGTGCTAGTGTATTAATTAAACTACAAGTCTTAGAGATTTTTAGGGATCCATAGAAAATTAGGAACCCTCAGATCCTTAATAGTTTCGCCAAATCTGTCCATTGGAGGGTAGATTATTAGAATGTATAACAATGACTACCTCACCTTTAAAGTTAATAATAATTCAAATCATTTATTTCGTCTTAGTTCTTTACAAGAATAACATTAAACATAATAAACATTTAAAAAATAATTTATCTAATCACAAAAGTTCTCAGAGTCTCGATAGACAATACCTATCATATCATCGGCTTTATTGTGCTCAATGGATAATTATCGTAACTTAACCACTATCCACACTATTTATAGAGGTTATAATCTTCTACGTCTGAGTCAATTGTTAACTGCAATCCTTTAATACCTAACGTTGTCATTAATTACTAACATTTGTCTTTAAAATAGCCACAGAACTCTAAACCGGACGCGGCACGGCGCGCACTTGGCCAGATTTATCTAATAAGATCATAGGTACGGCAAAGTTAAAACTACTTCTGCCGTAAGCTGGCGTGGTTAAGTTAGTCAAAATTAGTTTCCAAGTTGTCGTAACTTAGTGCCGTCTTCTGATGCTTTGACCAATTTCGTCTGATAACTTGTGATATAATGTTCACTCGCGAACTGGTAAGTCGATGTTAGTCGATCTAGTGTAACGAATATCCTTTGCCATATTGATAGTGGGATAGTAAAAGGTAAAAGGGACTATTTACTAATTTCCCATGCAATAGACGGAAACGTGTCGGGTTTATCCAAATATAATCCTCTATGCATATCATCATAAATTGTCCTCGCGATTTGTTGCAAATTAGATTTAAATACAATTTAATAACCGCAGATTTCCGCAAACTGATGGACGTGACGTTTATAATATTAAAATTGTTTTGTTGAAATTTGGAATTTAATTTCCTCTTCATATATCCTGCATAATGTAATTATGATGATACCAACTATTTAGTTTGGATTGTTATTTCGCATTATGTGATTTAACTTTTCTAGTAGTCTACCTACCTTTATTTATTACTAAAAAAAGTTAGGGAATATAATTTTTCTAAGTCGGCAAAATGGCAACCATTTTAATGGTCATTTTGGGTGTTACGTAACGTAGTGAGGGAAGGCGAGTTAAACGTTATGGTGCGTTACATGGGTCAACAATCATCAAAAATTGTGTTACATTACACTAAAACGTTCCCCAAAATATTTTATAGGGTTTTATAAAAGTTTTCTTAATTCATTTGGTTGTTCATAAATTATCAAATTACCAGGAAAGTGTTCGAAAAGTTGTTAAGTATTCGGAGTAAACTACAGGCGGCGGTGTAAAACTCGGAGGAGTTGTTGATTTAATTGTTTCGCGTATAATTTGTAAGGAACGGTACATGTTTTCGCTATTTGGGAGTTTTACCGAGTTTTCCGCAACTTTAACCTACTTAAGTATATATATTTGTGGGGAATAATCGTTGTGTAGATTCCACTGCGAGGTTTAATCCAAGTTAGTCAATATTTTGCGTTATTTGCAAAAGATATGTGCCTTGCAACATAATTATCATTTATCATGCAACCAATTTTGTTTTGAAATAAGAAGCTATTCTTAACATTTGGCATGCTGTAAGAAATATTATGTTTTAGTACGTACACACTTTGTAAGATTTACTTTTATAACTGAATCCATTAAAGTGACAGACTAAAAATAAAAAAAATATATGGGGTAACATTGCAATAATGAATAATAATCATCTTATGAACAGACAGCGATCATGTACATTTTTTTTTATTATATGTGTAGACTATTTCTAACACTAGCTGTACTGACTCAAAGTAACGTAAAGCAATAATGTAACATAATGATCTCTCGCAACTAAATCTTTATCGACTCTATTCCCTTGTTATAAGGTCTACTCTAAGATATAATATGAAACATTTTACTGTCCACGTAATTGGACTTCTTTATGATAGAACAATATAGCGTCGTTGGTCAACTTAGTATAGAGTTATGGTTTACGACGTTTTTGGTATAAACATGTATACAAGAATTATAACACGTTCTATGTACCATAAACACTGTCTCAATTAATTGGCCGACACAAACCAAAAAAATCACTTAAAAAATAACAATATAAACAATTTGGTAGAACCGTGTGGTCCCATGTTATGAATGTTTTGAAGTCTTAAATTTTTGTCATTGCTTTTTTATTATTATTCAAAACATTCTAGATGTTAAAATAAATGTTTTAATTTAATTTATTTTCTAATATTGAATGACATGCCATGAAAGTGAGCTATTAGTTGCTATGACGAAATAAATAATTTGAATTTGTATAATTATGTAGGTAGGTAATCTTGTGTAAATTAATGTAATTGATTATAATGTCTTTCTAATTCACCATCAATAAATAAATAAAAGATGAAAAGGTGCTATACTCAGCCTGTATCATCGACAGCTAGAACCAATTGACACTGATTTTCTGCGCAGTCTACTATATTATATGCTTGGTATAGCAAACGGTGCCTACACTGTACCACAGATTAGAAAATACTCGTAGTTACTTTGTAAACTGTATTTAATAAGCTCAGTAGCGTATCAAGCGCTGTCTGTATGATTTTCGTAGCAATCGATACCTACATTGTATTTGTAAGCTTTCGTAGCAAACAGTGTGCATACTGTATTTTTCAAAGGTTTTTTAATAAGTTTATTTTTTTAAGTCTAGTTATAAGTCATGTTACAGGTAACGGTAAACCATTAAACCAACTAAAGTATCTAGTTATAATTATTTTTCCCAAACCTTCAGACTATACAAAAGCTTTTAAATTACTAGCGGACCTTTTAATACGGGATGTGTATAACACAATAAAATTGAAGGATCGGTTGTTTTGAGTCAAGATACGACAGATGTGGGACATAAAATATACCAATCTATGAACATTGTTTAACAAATAATAAAGCGTAAAGAGATAAGTTTCATTGGGGCCTTGACGAGCACAACGTGAGTAGAACAACAAAATATTACGAGAGGTGTCGCGAGTTATTTGTTATGAATAATTCACTGTAACTAAATTTATTTACAAACTAAATCATATTTGGATTGACTATGTTATTATAGTGACATTTTCTATGACTAATCAAAATAAGTGAATTGTATTATACCTACAGGGTTTTAGGGAAATATGTCATGATCCCATTAAGGGAAAATAGGACGGAAAATGAGGTATTTAATGACCAATAAAGTTCTCAAACAAAAGCTTACCATTTTCGAATGATTGCACTTTTTCCGTTTTTCTAAATAACGGTGGGTTTGCGTCTTTAAAAGTGCAATAATTCAAAAATGGTATACTTTTGTATCAGAACTTTAGGGATCATCAGATAGCTAATATTCTGTTCTATAATCCCTTAACGGGATCATGACATTTTTCCCTGTAACCCTGTATAATAAAATCACATAATTTATTAACAGATAGATACTGTTACTATTTTATGACATATACCATTTTTAACGTCCGAAAACTGTAAATACATAAATAAAGAATACAGATATACCCTTGCATAGGTAGGTATATTCAGACATAATTTTTTTTTGTTTTATTTAAATTTTGTATCAGGGCACGGAAACATCAAAGACTTTAAATCAATAAAATGAAAGGCACAGTTGACGATCACCGACTCCACCCCACCCGTGTGCCATCTCATTAAGCAGTGGTAATAAAGGGACTCCGGTGGATGCTACATAATTTGTATCCGCTGATATTTCCCTGGAATTGAGCCACATTTACCCACACCTCACCTCACCTCACCATTCTGCGATCGACCTGCACAACGAACCGAATTGGTGCGTTTATATCATCGTTTTAAGGTTTCCTTGCTTTCTTGTATGTATGAACCCTTAAAAATAATACCTATGTATGTGAGATTTATAGAAGAAGATTCATAGTAATAATTTTGACATCGTACGTTTAGTTTTGGACACAATGAACATAATCATTTTTGTGAATAATAGTTTTAAATGTTCGAAAACGTTCAATTAGGAAAACGAAGAAATAGAAAAAGTTTTTAAAAAAAGGAGCGAAAGGAAAGTAAGCTTCGAAATACTCGTAAAATCCCTAATTTCAATTACTCCAAAAAGTTTTTATTAGAAAAATAAACGGTCAAACAAGATACAGTAAAAAAATTAACATGTCAATAACTAACAACCATTTCTTTACAGTTTACTGTAATGAGAAGAGAAATATTAAAAAGCCAGCCTTATCAATATTTTATGTATTTACGCATTTGTCAACAACGGTGTGATAGCCAGCCGAACACTTTCAACGGATTAATTAGCAAGAGGCATAATCAACGAACTCTGAAAATCTTTATCACTCGGCGGCGTTCTATTGATATAATCCGACGTTATCCCGTGTAATGCGCCATCCGATACACCGGCTTATAACTTCCAAATGTCTTTAACCGATTAAAATCCGCCTCACTCCTAATAACGCTTAATTCAAAATTTGAATATTATTAGTTGCTTACCATTATTCTGGTTCTAAATAACGCTATCGACTTCACTCGCGGAAAATTTGTTAAGAAAAAAATATTGGATTTATTCCAAGGAAACCTATATTCGGGATAAAATCTATCTGTGATGCAAACTATCTGTGTGCCAAGTTTCAGCTTAATCCGTTCAACGGTTAGAGCGTGAAGGACTTACAAACATTCAAGTATCCAAACATCTTTAACTTTCACATTTAAAATATTAGAAGGACAATAAAATATGTGTATCTATTATACGAAGATCAACCATAGCTTAATATGTAAAACTATAGACTCGTTTTATATTCCTAGTTGACATATGTCAAATTCAATGTGAACGGGATCTTTTAATTGACCTGTGTTATGTGTACCATCAAAAAGTACTATGATAGTGTGCGTTTATTTCTTCAACTAAATTAGTTTTAAAAACTTTCAACCAATTAGTTAATTCATTAACTTACGTATTTATTACGTAACATGCAGAAAGTACTTGCCATTACTTTCAAATCTGTATATGCGTATTATTCTTAGTTTGACGACAAATCCTCTATTAACAAAGAGACAGCTACAATTTCCTCTTAAGCCATCTAGAAACTATGGATGATCGTAATCCGTTAGTCATAAGCTAAACTGCTACAGCGTAATATTGGTGTGTGTAAAGCGATGACAAAGGCGGGCTAGTCGTCTGGGCCGAGCGCAGTACAGCGGTCTAATAGAAGCATTAACAAGAGCCCTCGCCGGCGATACCTATTGTATGCTGTACTTCGGTGGCCGCACCTTCACTTTGAGAACCAGCGCGTAACGACAGCAAAAAAATGTTGATTAATTTTTATTAGTATTTAAAATCGACTGCACAAAAAGGGAAAGGGGTTAAAAATTATAGTCTTTATCTCTCCGACAAATTCAATGACAACCCGTATGTTGAATTAAGTCAAGCCGTTTGGGCTGTAGAACGTGTCAAAGAAATGAAGATACATAACTGTAGTGTTTGTATTGTGCTATACTATGATAATAGCTATACTAAACATACAATGTCTCGTGCTCACGGTGTGCTACCTGCCCCCATCGTAAGTTGTCGAGTCAGTGCCCATACGCCCAATATCCATTACCTTCCTTCTCACACAGGCGGAATAAGGCTAACGGATAATCAATTTTTTTTTTGGAAATTTTGCAACCTCCCAAATGCTAACTTTTATTTTCCAATATCTTAGAAAATACTAATCAATGTAATTTATTTGAAGTGTTGTATTTGCTGACGGTACTTGCTATCAAGTAAGCGTCGATGCTGTAGGGTAGGCGCCCAAATATTTGTTCGTTAGTCGATGCCCCGGTAGCTGAGGACGGCCTGCAGTAGCGTGGCTGGAAACTAACAAACAAGACGATCCTTCTATGTATATCTACTAGTATGAAGCTTAGAGCTCTTGACATACTGTGACAATCACAATGATACGAACATTAAGAGAATAGTTTCTATTATAATACTATAGAGGTTATGTTTGTCCATAGGAGGTAATCTTTAAAGCTGTTATACTGTTTTTTAAAACTATTTTCTTAGAAGAGTCGCTATGATATCACTGAGTGACATTTGCTGTAATTTTATTGAAAAAATATTCTTACCAATTTTAATTGTCCTGGGTTCGATTTCAGTGAGGCAGAATTTGTAATGATGCGTTTTAATTCAAGAAAAAAGCACGTATGCATTAGCTCAGGACACTTTTCGATTAACTAATTAAAAAACCAACATGTCCATTGTATAAAATGTCATAGGTCTTAGTTTACATTTAAAATACCATTTAAGTCAATACAATATTACATTAACTTTTTGTTCAAACTAAACACTTCATAACTAAGATCATAATAAGTGTACTTACAACTAGTTAAAGACAAGTAGTATTTAAAATTCCCGCTTCGAATATGAACTAATCTAAGATGGAGCCGAGGTTGTTACACAACTTCTGCTACCAATTCTAGTTCACAAAACTGTTCCCTGACGGAACCTCACTACATAATAGTCAATGACACAAGTTTTTTTCACTCTCCTATCTATACAACTAAATGAAATTGAAGTGTCTGTTCTTAATATTAAAATAACCGCATTTTACTTAATGCATACGTATGTAGGTATACACGATACACATACCAATTTTTTTTTTATGTTTGTCTGTCTGTCTGTTTGATCAGGCTATTCTCTGAAACGGTTGGACCGATCTTGACGGGACTTTCACTAGCGGGTAGCTGATTTAATAAGGAGAAACAGGCTACTTTTTTTACTTTCGTCGTTTCGGCATAGGTTTCCCGTTTCACTAGTGTAGTTATACATATAGTTCTGAATAGACTTTTTAACTTTACCTTAGTTAATCTTAATAGAGTGCTCCATGGACGAAATTGTTCCATAAAAATTAAAACAGAATTAAAACTCGTTTAATAACCCTGACTGACAGATGTCACTGTCAAGGACAACAATCTGTCAACGGGGTCTCGTTGTGTATGTTAAAAACAGTGTGGTAGTGTGTGTTTGGTTTTATTTTCTCAACTAAATGTAAAACAAATTGAACGTAATTTCGTGAGGCGTGAATTTATAATTTCTATCCTTAAGATCATTCAACAGTAAGTTAAAGAGTTTATGTAACAGTTTAAAGTCTTCTCTTCTAATAATTACTTTTCAAGATCAACGAGCATAGTTTTCGCTGCACTAAAATTTTCACGTACAGAGCTTTCAAACTACGAAACGAAAGGAACTTTGTCGAACTAACATCAAGATTGAAATAACTCCTTACCACTGAATATGTTACGAGATGAGGGTACTTTTGTGTGTGTGTTTGTGCGTCTGTATGTGTGTGTGTTTGAACAATGAACTGTATCTGTCTTGTTATATTACCTCTATCTCGTGAAGCAGTCTGCTTCAGGGGGTCAATGTTTTTCATGGATTTTTTTTGGCATGCCTTACAGCATAAACGGTTTCAACGTATAAGGTGTTATTGGATTCGACATCGTATAATTTTTTTTTTAAAACGGTCCCTATTTCAAAGATTCTGGTTTCTTATTTTTTCCTTAATAATTACTGGTGAAATCGAATAGTTAAAGTTACATTTCTATTAACTTGCCTCGCTAAAGTGATTATCCCGGCGGATTTTCCAACATAAGCACAATTGTAGTGCTTGCTGTAAATTTACTTAATAACAACCCAATTTCAAGCTCTCCCAATCTATTTATTTGTCGTTGTGTAAATAGAACGGCCATTGAAATCTCATTACGTTAATATCAGCAGTTGTATTGATAAAACTGCGTCGTGATAAACTATTAATCGAGCCCAGTGTGTGGCTGAATGCGTCGCTTTGAACGGGTTAGTCACTTGAACCAGTACTATGTGTAACTGTGTTGTTCAAGTAGTAAATGAGCAGTTTACTTGTTAAGTTAGCTCGTCGTGGACTGTGCATTTTGCTGTGAAACGATTACGCGTATACTTTTTTTCTAACGTGTAAATAAACTTTAGTGGAGTTTTGTTGTATACCATTAATTTTTTCTTAGTCATTTGTTCAACTGACAGCTAAATTGACAGGACATGAAGACACGTGTGAGGTAGTAAATCGTATCAACAAACATGAGTTCATCATGCCGAGATAAAATTTGTACAGAGTCCAAAACTTTTGAAGGCACGACTTGAAAAAATTACTTCAATTGTTCCACCTATGTGGAGTGAAGTCACTTACCTCAAGGACTTATCTCTAAGTAAGCAAGTAAGTAACGGCAATGTAAACAAGTCATAATGTATACAGCACGCAAAATAATTATGATTGTTTGTGTCAAATAAAGCGGTGATTCGGAAATGATTGAATTGTAATCGCTTTTGTGAAAAAATGTCGCATTGTGGCGGGAGTTGGAAACTGTTTTACTATTGTTTATTCAAAATACACAATAGAATGTGACACGATTATATTAGTAGGTGTCATGTACTTTTATTTCGTAATAAGTAACACTCACACTACTACACTTAGAAACACATTTCACACACTCAGAGGATAACGAATGGCCTTGTCGAGTGACAGTTAATGTTGACAATGACATTATACCAGCCAGGGATATCGACCTTCCTAATCTATACTTTGACACAAATAGTTCTGGTCAAACCTGACAATTACTCAGTCTCTAGTAATATTTAACGGTTGATAATTAAACTGAATATAGCAAAACTCAAATTAGATTTAATTGACTAGACAACTAAATTTGCAATTAAAAGTTCACTATATACCTAAGTACGAAACTATTTCTTAAAGTGTCGTTGTTTATGTTGTTCGGTTACCTAAGATATAGTTTATTGTTCAACTCTTTACGTCAGCAATCTAACAAAAGGGTGATATAAAACTATGATATAAATATTACTTCTTTATTTACATCTTGCTTACTTGCAAAAAGCTTTCTAAAGCGTTGTGAAAGCTGCAGAGATGTGAATCTCATCGGAGTCGATCCCTTCCTGCCATAAA
>LGAG01003103.1:0-37376 GCA_001278395.1 Lerema accius
GTCTAAAGTAGTACCGGCCTTTTACTCCTATCCCCAACCCACTCTCGTGACAATAGTATAGATTTATACAAAATCTTCTACATATACTTAGGTTCTCTATTTAAGGTTAAGTTATCTACTCACTTTTTTTGGAATATACAAAAAGTAATTCTATAAAATATCTTAATCCAATTTTTAAAATCGTTGTTATAGTTTATTCCAGTGGCATTATAAATTTACTGTTAATAAAACATGAAAATAAATACAATCAACTCACATTTATTGGTGTTTAAAGTGATGATATTTGACAATGTTTATCCTATAATCTGTCTTGTGTATGGTTGAACTGAACAATCATATGTTAACATAAGTAATTAATATAAAACGAATAAAGCAACGACATCTAAACCTCAAACGGAACAAATAACAGGCCAATAAAGACTGACATGTTTTAACATCCTATTTGGCTAATACGGCCAATCCTATGAACAGCCACACATAATTAAGTAGTAATACCAATATGATCATTTAGCTAATCAACCTAAAAGCTCCTATAAATGACACAAGTCCTTTGGGAAAAGATTGGTAGATCTTTATATTTCTTGACGACCCTCGTACTAATAACGAAACTGTATTTAACTTTTATGTAACGCCAGGATGCAGGGCAATGACAAATAAATATAAAACAAAAAACCTCACTTCTAAAAAATTAGTTGTCGGTGCAATGTATAAAAAATTATAGAATCTTTGTCACTCCTATTCAGTGCCCATTACACTGATATAATAAAACTGAAGAGTTTGTTTGTTTGACCTCACTAATCTCAGGAACTACTGGACCGATTAGAAAAATTCTTTTATTTAAAGATAGTCCATTTATCGAGGAAGGCTATATAACATCACGCTAAGACGAATAAGAGAGGAGCAGTAATAAAAAATATTGCGAAAGAAGGAAAATTAGGCAAGCGGAGCCGCGGGCGATTGCTAGTATATTACAAATCCGTCTAGTGGTTTGGGATACGCGGACATCATAATATACATAAACATACTCTCTAAGAACATTACCCTCTTTCTGACGCAGTTGAGTAATATGTTTCATATACTTTTCTTCATTACTTTCAAGTCGCTTCATACAAATACCTCATGCGTTTGTATCAATACAAACGCGCTTTCTAAGCACGTTTTACCTAATTACGTTCATTTCGCAAAGAACGCGCGTATCCAAAGTGCTTCGTGTGAAAGGGCCCTTATTAAGCCGATCACTTAAGATCAATAAATGCCACCGGCGTTGAGCGCTCTAGTAAAGGGCCCTAATATGGCCGATCACTTAGGGTAGACGCAACTCTGCTACGAGCGCTCCAGTAGAGAATATTACTACATACACCTATCCGCTCGGCTGTTGAGAACCCGAATAAAATAATATGTCAGGAAGGCTGTAATCAAAATTTTCCTTTGTAACATTCCGCACATGTGGCGTCCTTTACAACGGATCAACAAACAGAACAAACAAACCTCTATGCGACACTTCCCTTTGCACCTACTCGACAGATATTTTAAGAACGAAACACTTGCGCCAGGAATACTGGAGAATTATTTATTTGTACGTGTAGTTTATTAAAATTCATTGTAACGTGACACTAACATATTACAGGGAAATAACTAAAATGCAAAGTTATAATATGTGGCGTTGAAAATAAAGACACAATATTTTAATATAAGAAATTTGAACTGCGGGAGAATAGTTTTATTTTCAAGCCACTGTTAATTTTGTTACACTTTAAATTATTTCTATACAACTTTTAATTACTAATTAACAAACTACTAATATTCCCACAATGTGGACGAATTCATTGACACCTGACACTCGTAGGTATATTATGTTGAAATCCATCAAGACGTTTAAAATGTAGGGCATGCCAAAAATAGACATATACGAGTACACATACAAAACGCTCGTAAAACATTACTCTCCTTCTGGTGCAGTCGGGTAATTAACGTATAGATTCTACTCCAAATCCCTCAGTAACAGTATGACGTTTACAAGCCATATACCTAACGTTGGGAGTAGTACTCCTCCTTTATTTACACTCCTTTAGTCACAGCTGTATAAGCTGTAGAGCGTACCAAAGAGATGGACATACAAACATACGCTCGTAAAACATTTCCCTCCTTCTGCTGCAGCGGGATAATTAACATATTATTCTAAATACCTCAAAATACTCTAAATACCTCAGGAACAGTATGACGTTCAATCGTTTTAAGTCATTAATCATGTTTACAATACAGCACTTAGTAACAAATCATAACGGTATCGGAGGTCGAACAGGAAATTCTAATTCCTTCCACAGTATCCGAGGAACAGTTGTTTTCAAAGAAAACGGTTTCATATTGTTTTTCTCAGACGCCTCATAATAAGGAGAGCAGAGAGCGGAGAGCCGTGCACTAGATACTCAATGAACAAACTAAGGTTCTCAATCTGGGGATATTTTTCTTTTGTTCATACATTTATTTTTCGTTAATTAATTATTTAATTAAATAAAAATTGTAAAGTGTATTAAATGGCGTCAAACAGTAGATCACTTAAAGTTTTAACTGTTTAATAATAATTAAACACTTTCCGTATACAATCCGGTGGTCGCGGAAAGGAGAGTTCATTTAAATGATTAGGTAAGATGTATGAAAGAAGTAGGTATTTAAGATTCTATCTTGAAAATATACCGTACCTTTATATTTAACGTTACAATTATTAGCGCATTATATATTATTCCTAAATATACCGTACCTGTATATTTAACGTTACAATTATTAGCGCATTATGTTATTATTTTATTATTCCTGTCAAAAACATGTTTAAGTTAACAGTCCCATCTGAAGTTTATTTACTGTTAAGTACGCCCATGTTGACGAGAGAATGTACGCGAACAAGTTTTGCACTACATACAGAGTGCAACTTTACTGTAGCCAACTAGTTCATATAAAACTATGTGAAAGAACTTCGTTAATAAGTTAGTAAATAATTAGTAAGTTTATTTAATTTAAGTTCAAACTGAACACGATAACATTAATGTCAGTGGGCGTTGTCCTTACATAGCGTAAGCGTAGCAAAGGGCGCATATTTAGATAAGATAATTAGGGTTAGGTAGGTTAGGTAACTGAATAAAATTAACACGAAAGTCAGAAAATTTTGTGTTCAAGGTTACAATGTTACCCAGGCTGATTCCTATGATGCCATCATGAAGAAAAAAGGAAAACACTAAATAGAGATTAAACTTTAACTACCAATGCCAAATTCTCTTTATTATTTACTACTCCAAAGTAAATGAAGCTTTTTGTTTTTCTCAACAAGTCATCGCCAAGAATCTCATGTTTATGATTTTATTTGCGCAGTCACGTAGCCGTGAATAAACAGGTTTGAGGACCGTTGGAAGGAGAACGCAGGGAGGCAACAGGCGGTGCAATTTGTTTCTCGCGACGAATATAGATTGAAATCCATCCTTCGTCCCATGGGGCGCTATTGAACCTGAGATATTACTGCCATCTGATTGCAGTGATTTTACCTAACAATACTGAATACCGTTCCTCCGAAGCTGTGACGTATTATTCTGTATTAAAAATAAATCTTTCCGACCTTTTTAATCTTTTATCGGGTGCGGTTATGTATAAAAAATACTCATGTATGAAAAACGTAAATAGCATACGAATATATTTGCTTCTTTTGCCGTTATAACTGCTTCGTTGTGAATTTCAAAACCCGTTTTTGCTAAAAAACCAAAATAATAATGTGAACATGGGAACAATAATTTTGTACTTTGTAAGAAAATATGTCCCGCCCAAGATCAATTTACTACTTACTTAGCGAAAAGTCTGCTAAACTTTACTTATTACAACGACAATTTATAAGTAAATATACGACAAATTGTTTATTAAAATCATTCCAACGAAAAGAAGACTTCAGCAACAAATACGCGTACTCTAGATTTTTATATTATAAAAAGGGAGGTAAACGTCCGAAATGAGGATTTTTAAGGAAGGTACAAAATTACATTCTTAACTGGCAAAGTCATCAACCTTAAGTTTGCGCGTGTAATCGTCTATGGCGTTGAATGTTATAAAACTTGAAAATTAAGGTGAATGTAGACGGGAATTGAAAAGATCTAAGCCCAGTTTAATAGGTAATCTTTATCAGAGTCGTTGAGGCGAGATAATGTCGGGTCTCACTAAAGATTGCGATTACGACCTCTTCCTCGCGACCCGTTTTATTATATTCATTTAATTTACCCTTTTGTTGAAAGCGTAAATATCTTTATTTGTGTCCAAAATATCTTTGACCTTTGAGTTCATTATTTTAAATGAAGATAATCTTATTTGCGGGTGCAAACGTCCGGGATTTTTGAGATTCTGAATTGATAGTGGGGAAAGCGGGGTTGAAAGAGCTAGGGTTAAATCTTTTTCTATTCTGGAAATATTTTCGTCGGTTCAACTTACCCCCTATGTCGTTTCCCTATAATGATTCATAATTTTTCCAAAAAAATGGCAAGTCATTGAGACACCTTTCTCAAAATATTCGATTCTCTGCTTTAAAGATTTATTATAAGTATAACCTTATTGGTACATGTACTGTTATGTTATGTTACTATGTAGTAAGTACCTATATACGTTCTTTATCTTGAAGATTGGCGTTGAAATAGCTAAATTATACTCGATATTTAATCTTATCTTAGCATCTCATCCCTGGAATAATGGAAGATGAATAGCAATTCTGCTTTCTCCGTAACACTCTTAGCTTAATAATATAATTTAGAGCGACTAAAGTGATTCTTGCAATAACTTGGGACACGTGATTTCCTTTCCTTATTTTTCCTAAAACTTATGGAGCAAATAAGACAGATTGCTATTGATATGTTGTCATCTATATTTATATCAATAAGGTATCGTATAGATACCCTTATAACAGTCTTCTACATATTGGGTGAGTGAATTAATGGGTAAGTTTTAAAGCAAAACATAGCGAGCTTTAGTTGATTTTCGAAAAGTCAGTATCATGATCGCCGAAGGATTTATGACTGAATTATAATTTAAATGTCCCCGGTTCCTCGAAGCTTATGAGCTCAAGCCGCCTCATTTTCTAAATAAAAGTTTAGGTAGTAACTATAGAATATAATAAGTATGGGATATATCTGCAAACAATGATTTTATTGACGTTCATTTCAATTATAATTTTTTTATTTGTGATTACAGCCTTGTACTACATTTATATTCTTGCAGAAGTAGGTATGAGTAAAGGGAAAATCTAAAAAATCGCTTTCTTATACTTATTTTTACATTTCATTTTTACGTAGTCATGAACACGGCGGGAGTCAGATAAGACCTTTAAAAGTTTAAAAAAGAAATCCTACTGAAACTTTTCTGATTAAAAGATAAAGCGACGTCGCGGGAGAATTTAATTAATAACACCTGGGTTTATCAGAAGTGGGAGAGAGCAGCGGAAACGATGTTTAGAGTCTTTAGAGTGGCTACTAGCTACCAGTGTGATGTCTAGTAAACAAGTTGAGGTAATATCGGTGCAATTATACGGATGGCTGCCGCGCACCCCTAATATCCCGTCGAGACAATCAAAATGGCTGAACATCCGGCCGCCATGTTGCGATGCGGACGACGAGCTTTTGCGAAGCACCGACGTCGTTACGGAAAGCTGTATTTGTAATTAAAATTGTTTCTACTTGATCTAGGTTCACTGGAAATTTCAGATTAGCTTCCTTGAAGTACTTATGCTAAGTGAGCTTTCAGTACATTTTATTTAATTTAGTGGAAAAATATTTATTGCAAAGTATTTTAAAAATTATAATTGTCTTGAGATATACCTACGTTTCATATTAAGAGATAGTAGGAGAAAAAAATGTATAAAAGTATTCCTTTGTCGTTTCATTAGAATTTAAAGTCAAAAGAGCACTTTAATGCTGAAAAGTTGAGTTTGGCTAAAAACTAAAGTGCAAAGTCACAGTTCAGTTGCAGTAATTGAAGTCTGGCAGCATTTCTACTGAGCATGAACGTTTCATAAAAACCGCACAGATTACTCGACCGGCACCGGAACGGACAATTATTTCGGCAAGGCTTACATTCCCTTGAATTTTAAACAAGAGTCTGTATGGTGCGACCATTTTAAAACTTCATTTGAAACCGAGCAACAACTGCCGTTTGTGGCTGCGTTGAGAGCGAGGTTATTTTATTTTTGTATTTTTAACCTCCAATATTTAGTAATTTTCACTGTTTCAACCGCAGAAAGAATAGATATGAAACTGGGACAATGAAACATTTCTGTTGGAAGAAAATGATGAGCTCGCGTTGGACGTTTCTAGGCAATGATTCAGATTGTACAGTAGGTATAACAGAAAGTAATTTGAGGCAGTAAAAATAATGGAGTGATGATTATTATTATTTTTACTTCATCAAAATAACCAGCGCCGCGGCATAATTCTAGTAGCGATATATCCGCGAATTATAAATGTCAGCTTCAGTCGATCGTAAGAGTTCACAAGATCTTAAGACGTTCCCGATTTACACTCATCCGCTTCACGCATGGATTGTCACGTCTCCTCCAAAAGGTATTTTATGATATTGAACGGCAAACATGTCACTTTTATGAATATTAACTTGGTATGGAAATTATTTAGCAAAATTGTGGGTAGCGCATTTGTGTTTAAATTCAAATTGGATTTCAGCATAAAATTTATGGCCGGAGGCGCGGGTGTTTTGCTTGGTAACCCGTGAAATCTCAAGCCACCAACGAATTACTATCCTCATTTAGATTATTAATACAAAATCTTCCGAATGGTTTTCAGATGGCCATCATACACTTTATCTACTGAGAAATATCCAACAATAATGTTCAATGTCAAAACACAGTTAGTAAAAACTTTTCATCCTTGAAATTGAAGTCGAGTGCAATACGATAGTAAGTCGAAATAGTACTCGTAAGTAGACAGGGACGCTACGCTCGTGTTCCTGCGTCCTATTTATTTTAAAGTGGGCGTTCGATGTGACACCTACAGCAAGCATTTTCCTTTTCACAATTTTCAACGTTTCTACTCAATATTTGTTGTTTTCAATGGCATGTAATCTATGTTAAACAAAATAAAGAATTTTTTAAAGGGATTTTTTAAACAAAAAAGTACCTATATAACACTGAGGCATATACACGAATTTCCGTTACAAATTTTCATAAGGAAACTTATTTAAAATACGCCTTACATATAAAACTATCTATATCGCACTTTATTACTTAAGTAAGCTGAATCATAAAGTTTAATTTCAAGTCACTTGTAAAACTGTAGAACAAAATTAGCGAGACTTCGTTATTTCCAAATGAACTGCGCAGTTCAGTTACCTTATATTTCTCACTCAACTGAACTTTACCTTTTTAAAACTGCTTAAATACGTGCAAATGCTACGGAGCATAAAACGGTTTACAAGAGCGTACGCTGTTAGGGTATACAGTTTGAGATGTATTGATCTCCCTTGAGTTGTGAATGTCATTCATTACTTGCCATACTGTATAAGGGTGCATTTATTCCTACAAATGGTACTTAAGTGTTGCTAACAGCATTAATGTACCAAATAAAAGTATTTAACTATTTTTCTTTCGTCAACAACGCATAAACAAGTAGATGTCCACTTAATGGTAACTGGACAATGTTGCCCATAGTTAAATACCCATGCTCATAAAGGCATCCTGAAGTTAAAGTACCTAATATTACTTTATTTTTACCAAGACTCCAACTACCTCAAAGTAACTAGTTAAATCTAAAGTTAGTAACTAATTCCCAATACTCTCTAATTTTAGTCACCTTACTAATAAAAGTTGTAATAAATGACATGATAAGTCAGTTCTAACTTATACAAGACAGTAAGTATATCTTTTCAAAGTACAGAACATAAAGCTCAATCGAAGTTTACGTCGAGTCATTTGTTTTTATACGTCTTGCGAAGAAGTGACGCGAACTGAAGTGTCAGTCTCTTGACACGCGAGGGTTAAATAATGTTCGGGTATTTCCTCTAGACGGACAGCGTCCGTAATGTTATCTTGAAACCGTTGTTACAGATATACGGCAATATACTCACGTTCTGGTGGATTGAATGTTAAGAAGATTTATTGAGGAAAATTTTTATAGTAGCTGCCCCATATTTGTTGTTATAACCAGGGCAGTTGGATATATTACAAAAATATGTATCTAATATTATATTGAAATGTAAGAATAAAATGTTTAAATAATTTTATAAAATTACTAGGTGTTACCAGCATCAACGCGTGCGGAAATTTATGTATATTTGTATCTCTTGTTTAAAAATATATCTATTTCCCATATAATATTTTAAGTTTTACAACAAAACCTCTCCTAAGTATAATCTATTTTCTATGTTACAATTAGCCGTTTTAACGAGAAACGAAATATTCTTACAATCACTTCGTATATAATTCGTAGCTTTCACTTACCTTCCTAACTATCAATACAAATAAATTAAAAATGGAATAAAAACGAAATTTACAGCACAGTAACTGAACAAGGTACTTGTAGAACGCAGCTTCAGTCGAGCTAAAAATGGCGTCGCAGTAATTGAGAACTGTAGACTGAGTACCGAGACAGAACTACTACGAGAGTATTGACGTAGCACCACTTTTACCAATATAATTGTAATTCTTCATTTCAATGCCGGCTTTTATTCGACTTACTGAACGGTGTGCGTGTAGAGAATTTGATCCTTTTTTTATCCTTACCGTATACTTTTTTTCGAGTACTATTAATAATTCGGGACTGAATTTTCTAGGTACACTATCAACGACACTGTAGCAGGGTTAGATTATAAAATTAGGTATTTTCACAGGGTATTTTATACATTAATACCTTTTTCGTACTTATCTATAACTACCAACCTAGGATACCTTTCTAAGGTAAACGTTTTTTACACAAACCTTTTACTTATACATTCGAAAAAAGACAAAGAAATTGACAAAGTTTCACGTAGCTATACATACTGTTTCAGAAGGCCCCTGATGGTAAGAGATTCTGCGTCGATAGTCGAGTGGCCCAAGCCTTAATCACTGCCACAAGGGCCCTCCACACGAGCTATGTCGAGACTTGCTTACTTGCAGCGCAACAAACTGATTTATATGTTTTATTTTCCTATCACTGAAATTGGAGGCCTTTAGCCTGCGCTAGGAGGGTAATGTTTCTACAGCGTTGGTATGTATGTATGTCTATTTTCTAAGCATCCTGTATAGCTTAAACGGTTAGACGAATTTCAAAATGTGTGTATAATTGAATTCGACTCCATAGTGATAGTGATAATATAGGCTATGTTTATTTTCATTAAAGAAAACTATTTATTCAAATTGAGAACAAAGACAAACTAACTCTACATTTTCACCAGTAATAGGACTTATTGCAAATATCAATACTATTCTGACGTCTACAGAAAGTCAGTGAATTGTAAGAAAATCCATAAGTCAGGTACACACAATCTGTTACTTTTCGGCGCGAACCCGCGGGAGAACAATACGTAAATGAAGGCGATAGCTTGCAATCCAGGGTTTAGAATTTCCCCAATGAATATGCGTACAATTCCAGTAACTCACCTAAAGGCCTAGTATATTTTACTGTCGACACTACATAAGAATTTATATGAAGTTGAGTTACCTACTAGTTACGAGTGGTAGGACGTTTTTGTTTTTTTTTGCTATGAACAAAAATCGGTGCAATGAATTCAGCAAAAAGTTTCAATCTTTCACCTGAACGAGCATATTGAGCTACCCCACTTGTGTATTAGAGCGTTTTGAAGTAGATATGCATTTCTATAGAAAAAAATGCAAATCGTAGCTTTAAATATAAACAATGGAAAATAAAACATTGAGAAATATTTACACTCAAATACGGGATTTTTCTGATTAAAAACTGTTGTGTATTCAGTTTAAAGGCGGTTTCTCATTAGGTCGCGAGTTGATTTACATTAATGCACTGCTATAATATGAAAGTCATCCGTGCGTCTGTGCGTAACGTTTATATGTAAAAAGCATTATGTTTGTGTGCATTTTGTTTTATTCTGTAAACTAAATGTATATTTAACACATTCTACATCAAATTTAGCTTTATGTACTTCTTATCCATATAAACTTTAACCATGCCAATATTAAAATTTTTGAGTGCCTGCATTGTTTCTGAAAATGCTGTTCCAAGGTTGAACTCTTCGTTAATATTAATCTATCTATAAAGATAGCATCAATCACGATGAAGCCACTGTCCAAACAGAAATATTTTCCGATAATTATGTGACCCAAAAACAAGCATTTCCTTTTAATTATATGATAAAATCCTCACATAATAGGCTCTGCGTGCCCTGTAGCGGAAGATAAGGCTCAGTGTCATAAACAGAGGTGTCGGAAAAATAATAAATTCACGATAATATAAAAGCGTCTTCAGTGAAAAATGTCCGGTCGAAATTTGCAATTTTATTACTTAAATAATTTAAACATTAGGACGCTAGTCGTAAAAACGTTCTTATTTTCCAAAAATATAATAATATAAATAACACTCCTTCTCGTTATGTGATGGACGTTTTTAAATAACATTGAAAATGAACTTATAGGCAACTGATGGATCTCAAGATTTGACACTAATGGAACCGCCCTCGCTTCGCTTCGGTAAACAAACTTACGCCGAATATAAGATAAAACAGTACCTTAAGTTACTCCTTACTATATCAGCTATCTGCCATTGAAAGTCCCGTTTAAATCGGTTCACCCGTTTCAGAGACTAGCCGGATCAAACAGACAGCGATTTGCGATGTGTACCGTGTATGAATAAGTATGCAATCAGTGAAAAGCGGCTATTTAAATATTACAAACAGACACTTAATTTTTATAGATTAATTTAAAACCAGTAACGGAATTTTCAAGAACATCAACGAAAAGGGCAGTCACGCTATATTTATCTCGGCGTTCTTGAGTTTGATTGCAGTTTAGCAAAGTGTCGTTTTAATACAGGTATAGTGTGGGCATCGCTCCGAGGTCAACAGCCATTGTCGCCTATCTTTTGTTCTTCACTGTCAGCAGGCAGAATGTTAATAGGTCAAGCACACATTACGGGGCTGGGATTGCCACAAGGTAGCAAGACAAAACACTTTTTTCGTGCTCTGACTTTTTATCGGTATTTTCGGGGTCGTTTTGTTAGAGGTCTACGTTTTGAAGGTAATTTGGTACTTCATTGTAACTGTAATTTGCTGTCAACAAAGAAATGGAAATAGCCGTGCAACCGAAATATGTAAAAAGATTCCTGCTTTTTATACATTGTTAATAGTATCATTAGGATAATTCATATCCTCTCTCTATGCTACGGATTCCGATGTACCTCAATCTTGACCTAAAAAGATTGTTAAATAAAATATTTCGTCAAATCCACTTCACCCTCGTTATTTTGCCATCGAAAGTATCATAAAAATAGCAAAAACTCGAGTTTAGTTGGGAATATCGAGCATTGTCTCGTTGGCACCCTCGATTCGTGCAAACTGCGGAAGGGACGGACTCAAGTAGGGATTAAGGAGATAGCTAAGACCCTGTTCAATATTCTCCTTTGAAAATATATCTAGATGTTCAGTATTTCGCGGGCTACAGCCACGATAGGTTAAAGAGTACTTTACTAGCCAAGCCTGTCTTTATTGTCAAGTAAATAAAACGACTCGTGAAGCTGTAGTGGAAGAATAATGAATTATGATATGAACTATTTAGTTTGTTCTTGGTCAGGGTGTATGTGGTAACTATGTCATCCATGACACAAATAATTCCTAATGTGAAGCTATAAAAATTGTCGGATAGAAGTAAAAATCTAACTTCCGTAAACCTTAATGGAAACATACATACAAAAGCAAAATTTCTTAATTTTTACTGCTAGGTAGAATAAGTTACTTTATTTTACATAAGCAGTCACATATGGACGCTACCTTGAAAAACACCCACTTACTGATGGAGGCATTTTATAAAATTAAATTTGGTACCGTATCCGGAAAAAAGCTTATTGGAACGTTGCCAAAGATAAAAAGGGGTTAGGAAATTGATATCAGATATAAGAAGAAAATCTGTGACATGTCAGCCGCATTTACGACTACCGACCTCGAAACCCAGTGGATCGTAAGAAGTATCAAATGTATAAAATAATTCTAATGATGTAAAGCGCTCATAGCTAGGTGACTCGTTATCATCGTAGGAGGAATCGCTATGAGAACAACTGAATTCCGCAGGAGGGGGGAGGAAGGGGCTGATAAAAGATGTTAGTAGCGTCTTAGGGCGGTGTCAGACCAGCGTATTTTACGCGCGTAGCTTGTTTTTGGACGCGCTAAACGCACGGATAGGCGCGGCTTTTGACACACGCGCAACACGTGCGAGCCTTAACGCTTGTATTAGTGTCAGAATTTATTTCGACACTGACACGATTCCATTACCGGTTCGAGCGAACACGGGGAAATGTGCTAGTTCATACGCGTCCGAATTATTGAAGCGCGTATTGTAGCGCGCGTGTGAAAAATACTCAGGTCTGAAACCGCACTTAGCATGCCTCTCCAGCAAATCCTAGGCTGTGACAAAACATCCAAGTTTACCTCTCTATCTTCTAAAGGTTTTATTTTAAATCTATTAAAAAAAACTACGACGATATTTTCCTAAGCTGAAACGATACTTCTAGCTTATAATACTGAAAACCTATCTGCAAAATTTATACACGATCATCCGCACAATTTTTATTTTAACCGTGAAAGCACTACGATAGCACTTCTGCAAATATTAATCGAAATATGAATCTAAATCCAAGTAAAACAAAGTCTATTTTCCCGTAAAGAGTGTTGAATAAACAAGGCTATGATAAAACAATATTAAATGCATCGAAGTTTTCGTAATAAAGAGTTGAAGCGGTCGGAAGCTACGCGCGGTGTACGAACCGGAATCGTTCGGAATAGATGTTTGTTACCAGGTGATAAAAGCTACTGGTGCGGCAAAATGCATAAATATTCATACATATTATGTAGTTACACCAAGTTGTGAGTTAGTTACACAAACACGTTGAAGATTAGAGTTTAGCACGTAAAACAAAATAGTCGATCGGAGTACTGAATTATACAGAAGATACTTTAGAAATTTTTTCTTTTAATAAAGGTTCTAAATCTTAATTAAACTTTTTTTTATTTAATTTGTATTTCAAAAATAACCAATGAAATGATCCCTCTCCTACCTTTTTGTATTGTTTTGTATTAAGTCTTTAGTTAGCATTTAGCAATACTTAAAAAGTACAGTATTATATTTTAAATACCCAACTATAATGCAATCACAGATTTTCACTTTTAACCCCAATGCATAATTAAAAAAAGATTCGACATGTTGTTTACGTGAAATTATTCCAACGCGTTTGAATCAGCTATGCATACTGTGAAGCACGATTCGATTCAATAGATTCAATATTTTGATTGGGCTTGTGGTTGTTTGAGAGCGTTGAACATATAGTAATCGTATAGCAATCATCAAAACAAGAGATGCCTCGTTGATAGCAATTGTAGCAGTTTGAAATCAACGAAATAATTTCCAATTAACGTGGTGCTGCTAAAGAGTCAATGCATTTTTTTTTAATTACGGTTATTATTTAAGCAATGATTAAGCTTATGGATAAAGCTTTACCTATGCCAAGCTTTAAATACATACGTGTACTAGCATTTTCAAAAAGTAGTCTAAAGAATACCCTTCACGTATTGAAAGAAAGAAAGTTATTTACTTCAGCGTTCATCGCATTCTGAAGTCAAATAACAAAATCACGAGAGACAATAAAACAAGTTTATTAGACAGAAAGGTGCATATTATAAGTTTATTAAAAATGCTTATTATCTATCTTATAACAATTTCGCAGTGTCATGCGGACGATGATGAGAAAAACACTCAGGTAGTTTATCAATCTTTGTATACATATAAAATCTTTGCGTACGTGTACTTCTAAATGCTACGAACGGCAAAATTACGCGCGTGGACCTGCGGGCGATTGCTAGTTATGTAAATAGGTAAAGATGAGCTTTACGTCATTAAACTAAAATGTATCCTTTAACGGCAAAAGCACAGCGTGGATAAAAGCTCTTTATGTAACCACTAACGATAGACATCTTACCCGGCATCTATCTCACTGAGCCCTCCCATACCCCATTTCTTCGTCATTTTCACTCACCTTATAAATATTTCACGTGCCTCTGAAAACCTCCATGATATTTTAGTAATGCGGATAAACGCTTAGTGTAATCACGCGTCCCATCTCTTTAACATCAGCTGTCTTTTAGGGGAATTTATGGTATTTTGTCTTTGATAACGAAATACGAATGTTACTTGTGGAGAGGCAATTTTAAGATGGTTAATAAGTTTAGTTAAGTTAGAATTTAGTCCTTATTCCATAAGTATATAAAGTTTAATTCAACGTTGTTACCTCATTCTCTAAATAGAGTTATATTTAGTTGCAAATCATCAACAATATGAAAACAAGTTCAAATTAAAAGATTTTTTTCAAAAAAGATTTTATTACTTGTTAATAAGAAAAAGAACTAAAAAGTTTAAAAAGTGCAAAATTTCAAAACCCTACTGTTAACCGTTGAGGTGTTCAATCGTCTGGAGCCGATCCTGGTAGCAGTATCACGTCATGCTTATTATAAACATGCATTGCCATCAGGACTGGACCAGTGTGTAAAATTTTAGCTCAATCGGACACCGGAAATTGGGTGAAATTTAGCTTGCAATATTTGATTACAAACACCGGGGCAGGTGAAACTAAATAAAAGCTTGTAACAATAAATTATTCATCGCGAATCAAACACAGAATCACATTCTTCTACTAATAATAGTAGATACCATTAGACTCTTAAATAATTACTCTTCATAGTTTTAGTTTGTGTATTTTACGTGTAGATATTGTAATAACAATTTCCCAAAGTGTGACACCGCACGAGCGCAAATCCATCGCTCTCAGTTCTATTTCCGCATCAAAATGAGTTCCTTACGTGCCGAGTCCCGTAAAGCTTCGGGTACACTGACGCTTTGCTACACTTTATATTAACTGTTTACAACACAATTGGGCTATTTTTTTGTGTGTGAACAAAAAACTCTGCGGTAGAAAAAGGGTAGTGTACTTACAGTGTACGTATGTATGTATGTCTGTCCATATCTTTGGCCCCAATAGATGAAAGATTTCAATGTGTTAGGTGTTATTGAATTCTTCTTCAATATGTGAGTGATATAGGTTACTCAGAACAAAAAATGTATAGACAGAGTCTTCAGAAAAAAAATGTAAGTCATTTTTTTTTTACGTTTTGCCAGTATCACAAAGCACGGCCTGTCGAGGAATGTACCGGAAAACGTTATCATTCGATGAGTACTTACTTACGTTATGTTTTTTTCTACTACGCTAATTTGTTCCGAAGTCTCAGACTATATTATCGTCTGTGATAGATTATTACATTTTTTAAATATTTCATGCAGTCCAGTTTTATCCAAAGTCCAATTAATACTTAATAGGTATAGGTATTTTCTTTGGCTACTACTGATAAAAACGATATTAAATCGAAATCTACATGATTTATTTAGAAGTATTAAAAAAATCAAATGCGATTTGTTTTAAAATCTGTTACTTAAAGACGAAAATGTAGCAAGCGAGTGTAGGCGTTAAATATTTATATTAACAAGTATATCAAAAAGCAATCTGGGTCATCTGTATTTTTTTAATGCGAAATCTACGAATTTCTTTTAACGTGACCTTTTAGTTTGCTTCAGGCAAGACGCGTGGGCGGAAAACGTAACTAATTATACGAGGGCTTGCTACTAGTAAATAAATACGAGAAAATTTGATACAATTACAAGTTCGGAATTACCAAGAAATATATTTAATTCCAAGGAATAACTGAATATTTATTCTTTCTTTATTTTGACAAGTCGACAGCAAAAAGATAGAGAAAGTTACGTTTTACCGAATCATAAAATATATTTTAGTTGAGCAAACCAAAAATATATGTGAGCCAATTACAGGTTCGCACACAACTCTTTTTTGGTTGGAGATCAGTTTTGTTTTGATAATGATTTACAATTCCACTGTAACATCGAACAGTGTGCTACTGCAATTTCATTGGCTCGTTTTATATTTCATCAATACGATAACTACAACATACCTACCTAATTTTATTTTTGAAAAAATTTAATACATGGCGTCTCTATTTGACGATAGTGCCACGAGATTTTCATAGAAAATAATAGAAATAAACTTCCGCTACTGTCATTTAAATAAAGCATTGGTCAAAGGGGAACATGACTTGTGACTATTTACCATCAAATTACACTCGTATTCTACTTTGTCTATATTCTTTTAAAAGTCCTGAAAAAACAAATAATGTTCCTCAAGAAAACCAAATAGGCAACTGTCAAACAAACGTATTACCATAAGACAAACTCTTGACTCGACAACTTGCGGAATTTAATTTGCTAACTTGAAATTAAACGTCAGATTATATTCGAATGTGTTTTCTTTATGACAAAAGTTTGGAGAAGCTACGCCTTCACTTTGTCAGGAAGTCATTATTAAAGGAGTTGTAATAGCTTGTTATTAAAACAGTTATTGTATGAGCATTATATTAATAGCGAACTGTCAACCTAACTCTCCCTTATTCATAATAAAGGAAAGAATGGTCTTTATGGGATGAAATGAAATATCTTGCTTGACATATTTGGATAGACATCGCTATAGTTTGGGAGCTATAGTATAGTTGAGGAGTTTATTATGTACAGGTTTATGGAAAATAGTTTATGTGTGTTACAATAACAGATAGAAACTAATTGTATGTAAAAATAATGAATTAACCTGAAAATCGAAAAGATAATCGAAAATCGTAAAGGTTTTAAATTATTTGTCATTTTACACTTTATTTTTCTTATGGTTGTGGAAGTGTTTGTATTATTTTTTTATTTAGGCACATACTAAAAATGAAATTAAAAGTAAATTCTTAAAACCCAAACTTAGGTATTAACTTCATTTATTTGTTTATCGAATCAACAAAGTTATACTTAGCTAAAGGTTAAATTAGTATTACTAAATAATAAAAGCAAGTTAATGAATGATTAGAGTACGATGTATATTGTATAATTATGCATAACACGTCTTATGCTTACATCACAATAAACTGATATGAATTTCCATAATATTTCCCTTCTAACCACTATAGCGAAATTCTTATGCAGATAAAAGGAATTCTAAGATGATTATGAAAGCTGAGCAAAGACTCCCACACACTGGCCAGTTTATTGCATTTTATTAAAACAATACCAGCCTTCACCGTAATAAAAAAATAAGATTGCTCTACAAATGCTAATAAAATGCTCATAATTCTTCATTAGTTACAAAATAGAATTTGAAGGCGTAACATTTTATTCTTTTGTCCCTCTTATATACCTTAAGAAACAAAGTGTTAGAAAAAGACGAATATATAATATCGAATATTCTAAAAGAAACATAATTAAAGCAGGAAATGCAACTAAGAATTTTTCTCACTTTTCCCAGTTTCTACACTATTCGTAGCTCGTAGCTCTCATTCACTCAGCACTTTTTACTCCAACATGGCGCATTAACATATTAATCTCAGTTTTTATCGGTACGTAGCAATAGTTACTCGTATTTTAAACCCTTTATTTCTTTTTAATAGCCGACAAAAGATCAAATGATTTATGGTGACGCATTTTTTATATTATCGTTGTCTATGGACATCGACAATACCCAAGGCCATGACCTGCACCTTCCATTATCTGTCCACTTATGAACACATAATCTGTAGTGAGCTACTATTTATTAGAAGTTAAATGTGTGCTTCTTTTTTGCTGTTCAAGTTAAACACAGACTTTTGCGCCCTTTTGCAGATGCTGTTGTTTTCAATGACCTCATACTACCGTTGTGTGAATTGTAATTAGTGGTTATTTCTGCCTACTAACCTGTTAATAAACAAAGAGCAGCAATCAGTAGTTCTTTTGTTCAATGAATCTCGATCGCTACATTCATCTTTTTCTGTGTGTATGCTCTTTTTTCACGTGAAAAAGTCCTAAGTAATCATACAAGAGATGCATTTGGTTTTTTTACTTGTTATAAGTTATTACATGGCAATAGTCGTAACTGATGGTAAGTAACAACGAAGTCTTAGAGGTAAAGTGCATTTTCTTAGAAGAAGCCGATTCACTCTTAACTTGAAGACACCCACATAGTACTCGGACGGAAATACCTACGCGAGATTTGTTCCAGTTCGCTTTTTCTGCAATACGAACAAGCAATCGGCGTCCGTAGGGATAAGTTGGGGGATACAATTTCTAGTGATTTAAAGGGATACTTATCGCTGATGGAATAATTGAAAAAGCGTTTATATTGGAAAATCCTTAAGAACTAGTAGACGGGACTTCCTGGTAAGTGGTCAGAGACACTTGTGATAGGAATAGTGTGCAAAGGAGCTGATAGGGATAGATAAACCACAAAATATTGGAACTTATATCCAGATTTACCAACTACCATCAGCAATTTCCACATCCGCCCAGGGTTAAGTGGTAGACAATGCCATTAGGCATTAAACTTTTATATACCCTTTAAATTTTTTCCTCTTAAGAGGTGACAATACTCGTAAATATTTAAATAAATAAACTTCTTACATTCCAAACCAGGTCAGAGTGTTATTTCAAACGTCTTTTTATTTACCTATTGCTTGTATCGGCCTTCTTAATCAACCAACCCAGCACCCACGTGGACAGTTCAATTACAATTCAATCTTGGCCTTAACTTTTCAATTAATAAATTGTGATCCAATTTTATTCAATTAATTTAACTACTATCGCTACATCTTTACACATGTTTCCAATCATTAATTTGTTACATTGTAACTTCCCTTGCAGTTTAATACGTGTTTTAGGGAAAGTTTAATATAGTCTATATAGATATTATAACAAAAGCATGACTTTGTATTTATGGTCTACGTCAACGTCTTACGACAGAGCCAGAAAAGACCTCTTGAAAAGGCCCAGATAGGCATTTCACGAGATAGTAAAGGATTGAGGCACGTCCGCCAAATGTCAATTTATTTTCCGCCCGTCGAATGCCTCTTTATTGACTTCTTTCTAATTAAGCCTATGCTGCTTTTTAGGTGAGAAATGTCATATTTAAATTAATGACGAAAAAACTCCCATTGCCTATTTTACCTTTAAATATTAACTAGTACTACGCGGTTATACCTCATAAGTAGATGAGCTAGTAGTCATCTAGATACTCGATAACAAAATTGATATTCCGAGAGTCACTCTACACTAGAGTCTAGAGTCTAGAGGAACCTTGTAATAAGTGGCTTCATGCCGAGAGGCAGTGACGAAGGGCAACTGATCATAGCGCAGTAAATTTCCAACGAAGCGTACAGAAAAATGCCTTGAGAACTTAGAAATTGGCGTGATGACTTATTTAAAAAAAAGTACTATCTCTCTCTCTCTTTATCTGTTCTGGAAATATGAAAAGTCATCGTCAAAACTACAACTAAAATCTGGTTACAGATGGTGTAATGTGACAACTCACTTGTTGAAAATAAACCCGTCAAGTTGTTTTGGCTTAAACTCGTCAAAGAAACAGACATACATAAATATATACGCCCAAAAAAAATTACCCTCCTACTGGTGTAGTCAGTTAATTCAATATATAGCTAAACTATTTAAGTAAGTTTTTTTGTACTTTTTTTACAATATGAAAGTAGTAAATCAATTAGCAGTGCGACCATCCCTTGCCGCCCGTGGACATCGTGGCAAACCCCGATTAGGACTATGGAGGGACTATTACTCGGTTAGTAGGTCCCTATTACAGGTATAATGAGAAAGTTAATACCTAGTTATTAATTCTGTACTGTGCTTGTTCGTTGGTTACTTCCATAGAAAAGAAGTTACTTAAATCTTCGTACTTTCCTCATAATTACCTTAAGCGGTAGCCACACAACCGGCTAATTAATTTACACTTGGCTTGCTGTTTCTATAAAGTTTACGGCGCAACTTTAGCAATATCTAATGGATCTGAAGTAGTAAGAAACTATGATTTAAGTAGTTTCAATCACCGAAGGTTGCCCAACGTTCGGATAGCTTATGAGTGGATTTCCAGTAGTTTCTATAAACCTAAATGCAGTCTATTTACAAGCATTCATAAAATATTTCAACCTCGAGATAGTTCTCTTTCAATTTAATTATTGCGACATTCGTTAGCAAACCCTCACTCGTGTATGCAGTGAAGGTAAAATTGCATTGCATTTTCAATATGACAGATCTCCTAAATAGAACATTTACTGCGCTTGCATTAAACATCGCGGAAACAACATTTGATGTACCTGTAAAACCACATTGCAAAACACGCTTTAAATACGAAGAGAAAAGCTGAGTCAAATGAGACCTAAGAGAAGAGAAAATTCGTTTTTTTTTTAAATAATAATCTGATGCGACGCCTTTGAATATGTTGTCTGCTGGGTACCTACAATCTCATAAAAGAAATCAAACTTACCTCTCCACCGCTAAGAGCCGCCCTTCACCTCCATGTTCTGGCCCACGACGATGATGAGGATGATGAAAACTAGCAGCAGCACAAGGATGCAGCATATTGCAACCGCGAGCATGGCGGCGTGCTCGCCCAGCTTGGCGGCGCCCCGCGCGGCGCACGTCCGCGCCGCGGTAAGCGTCGCCGCGACTACACGCGCGCTTATCCTGCCGCGTTCCAATTACGAAATTTCGAATCGACACATTTTCTTCCTTTTTTTCTTCAATTACTTTTTTGTTCACGTTCCAAATTCAAATTTTTGACGCTTATTACAGCGCGTCTGATACGTATTTTTTAGTTTCGTGTGGGTCAAGTTCCAGATTCCGATTTCACTCTGTGTGAGTTTGAGAATTTTACTGCTCATCCAGTACTTTATTCACTAAAATTACGTCTTTTTATTCCTCTACTCAGCACATTGTATGTAATTAAAAAAATAATTTCATTTGTATGTAATTATGAGGTAAGATGATACGTTTTTGGTTTAATGTTATATTTGGAGGCTTAATCACATTAAAACGTAACCTATATTAAAAGCATCAGTCATTAACATGATGAAAATATACAATGTATGCCGACTTGAATAACGCATGTAGTGAAAATTAAACAATTTTAGGTACAACATCGAGTGCTGGTGACAAGTTCAGAATACATAGCAATCATTATACTGGGCTAATGAATCGGCAGATGAATGACCGAATCGGAAATTAAAATCCTAATCTCACCCCGCAGTGGCACCCTCATAGCGTGCTGCTTTGAATTCAAACCCCAATTAAACCTCAAGAGGCCTAACAAAAAATTCGAACCTGAATACACTTCTTGAATATTCATCCCGAGATTTCTTCCAATTCATGAGCTGAGAGAAAAATGGAGCATTTCTTTCCTAAGAGTGGGTTCCAGCGCAATTGTGTTTGGAAATAAAGTGTTCCAAATGACGAATATAGCGGTGAAATGCTGCAAATAATTGAGATATTTTCTCTCGCCATTTTGATATCAGCTACTGCTGTTTAAATATTCTAGTTTTTTGTTTGATAGTAACAAATTAGTATAAGTCGCGTTACTGACTTTAGCTTTGTTACTAATTATTAACAGATATTATAATCATACTCTGTGTTTAAAAAAACCCAAATGCTAGAGTCAATAGATATGATATGCAGTGCCGCATTTCACCAAAGTCCCTATGTAAGCACTCTTAATCTATATTTAAAAATAAATTACAAGGTATCGCTATCTCAAACGTAGGTTAGGTAAAATTCCGCAGACTCACTACAGAGAGGTGATTTATGCGCTCCATTCTTGATAAGAACTTTAATGTACTCCGTGCGGCTATGTCAATATCAACACTGCACCGTTTCCCTCTAGCTTCATAGGTACTTCCACAGTCAAATAACAGAGGGCGAGTGACAAATGATAGGAAGACAATGGGAGTGCGAATTTCGGCTCCATGCCTTTGAAGCCCACTCGATTGGAAATTCAATCACGATTGGTTTTCAGCAAAAATAATTCACGGATTTTCTTCACGGCATTGTTCTTACGCGCCGGCGTATTATAAGTTATACCTACTACTATAGTATCACTGATACAACAAAAAACAAGAGATTTATGATGTAGAAGCAAAAAGGGCTAAGGATTAATATGAAACTGAGAGATGTTTCTTGACTTGCGTTTTATCCTAGTAATAGGTACGGGATCTCCAAGTGTCCTCGACTTATTTTTCGTCTATAAAAAGATATCGGAAAATGAAGACGTCTCGTTTCTTAGTAGCTAGTCGTCGCGTAGAAGGGTATCCTTATTGAGTGGTTTGAAGCACGTGTATCAACAATTACCTACTAAGTAATTTTCCTAGATACTGTCCAGTAGATTGATAGCTGATTTTGATAACCGTTCACATCAACTTGTACACTTTTTACACTAAGATTCTATATGTAGTGGGTTTCATGGACATCACAAAAACTCATCTTCACCCAGACCAAGATCAAACCAAACTCGTCATTAAAAATTCTGCCTTTTGGGAATCGAACCCAGCGCCCTTGGAACATCAGTCGGAATTAGTATCTAACCGTTTGACCATATGTCGCACGCCATAAGATAATTATAAGTTACTTAACAACAATTTAAATGCCACCACACAAATAGCACATTGGAACTTCGAACCCAGCCATTTTTCCCCAACGCTATAACTAATTAGCACCTAGCGAAAAACTAGAGCACTTCTCGCGCGTGATCGGTCGCAGATGTTTTTGTGAAGGGCAACCATTCAGCCCTACAATCTTGCGGAATAAAGTAATTAGGTGTCTGGTTTGAAAAAATCCCTCTTCCATTAATCATGCCATATTTATTCCACCAGGACCACTTAAGGATGGCGAACACAAAAGAGTAAAAATGTTCTTGAGAAGCATCAGCTGTTAAGTGAGAAGGAATTTTCTGGAGAAATTGCTTATGCAAATGATATGATATTTACTCAAGTATAGCTTATACGGTTAGGAGGCTCATAGTAATATTATGCATAGTATTAAGTATACGTGAACGTCATATCTATGGTATTCAATGCAAATGGGATGACATTATAGAGATATGGCATGAAGATCTTAATATAGAATGTTTTCTTTATGATAATAGCTAGCATGGTATCCTATATGAAGTAAGAAATAATGTTCTGGAATCACTTTCTGTAAAGCCGGCGGAGTACTGAAATATTAGTTTGGTTCGTATGTCGATTAAATTCGATAAAATTTATATGTATAAGTACCTCGTTATTTTCGTCGTGACTTAAAATGTAAACAATCTTACAGTGTCTTTTTATTGTAATTATCGATTTAAAAATAAGACAGACACAAATTTAAAAAATTAAAGAATAAACAATAGTTTAATATTTAAATAAATTTCTGTATACTTCTAAATATTTTTTAAAGTTAATGATATAAATAAAAGTAGTGCCAAGATTGTTTACTTTTTAAATCACGACGAAAAAAACGAAGTATAGATGCGAGGTTATTAACCCCTGTTATGTTAGGTTAGATGTATGTACGTAAGCTTTATATGAGTTTATCGAACAACTTGTCAGTTTACATCATTCCTCTCGTTAGAGGTAGGAAATTCGAGCGCCAAGGTTTCTTTACTTAAGGATGTGTAGGAGGTCAATAACCTCCATGTGGCTTTGTGGTATTTTTAGATGAATTTTGATTCTTCAGATTGTAATGATACAAACAATTGTTAGGTCATAATTTTCAGTGAATTTCTTTCTTTTTTAAATAAAACTAAATGCTTGCTTTTAAGGTTTTTTTTCCAAAACTCCAGTTTCAAAGCAGAAATTTCTCATCATTTCGCTAACTAAGCTTTAATATAATTCTTATTGGTACGACGAAATCTAAGAACATTTATGAAGTTCCTGTTATCTAATTATAAAGTTCAGTAAATGAGCTTGTTACCACTTTCAAGAGTTCGCGTTTGATAAACAAAATAACAACAGCTAAAAATAGGAAAACGAAATTACCGGTATTTCTAAAATGAATAAACCAGTTCTTGACTAACAGTTTCTGTGCTATTTCTTACTACCGATAAGAGTTTATACAGTAACTGTAACAGTATGCTTTTTGTATTTTGCTAGTAATCATTAATAGAAAACCAAAATACCCTACTGCTAAAAGTTGGAAGATTAAAAAAAAATTGCCTACGTTACTCCCAAAATGAAGACAATCTCGTATGTTGAAATTATAGTGTACCTAAGGAAAGGACATTTACAACAATACATACGCCTGAAAAACACTACACTCCTTTTGGCACGGTCGGGTAATAAAATGGTGACACGGCGCAATAAAATGGTGACTCGGCGCAATAAATGAACGCGAGGTTGGAGGTTGGACAAAACGCTTTAAAGTAATTAACAACCTCTGTAATTGTGCTACAGCCAGCCAATACGAAGACGATTGAATTGGAAGTTGCATTTGTAGTGATAAAATATTATCACACGGCCATCTTCTATCGAAACATACATACACACAAATATATGAGTATGTATACCTCGTTTTTTTCGTCGTGATTTAAAAAGTAAACAATCTTGGCACTACTTTTATTTATTAATTAATTTAAAAAAATATTTAGAAGTACTAAATACATAAATTTATTTTAACATTAAATTATTGTTTATTCTTAAATTTTTTTATTGTGTTTGTCTTATTTTTAAAGCGATAATTACGATAAAAAGACACTGTAAGATTGTTTACTTTTTAAATCACGACGAAAAAAACGAGGCATAGTTGATAGTGTGGTATTTCACCCAATGCTACCAACCGTAACAACATAATAATAATACTAACATGGGCTGGGCTGTAGAAAGTTTTTTATGTATGTGTGTGTGTTTGTGTATAGAAGGACCCTAAAACATGCGGGTCCTGACTCCCTTTTTGACGGGAGGAAAAAAATACTACAATAGATCTTTTATGTCGATATAAAGTAACAAGATTTCAGTTTTGATAGATTAGTGAAACGTCAAAAATCTTCTTCTATTGCCTTAGTAGGTAATGTTCTTGGTCCTTCTCATAATTACAATATAACCTACAAGTCTAATAAGTAATTTTAATTTAACCAAAACTGTGAAACAAAGTTTGTATAAGAATATGTCCATTAACTCTTTTCTTATTTTCTCTATTTACAAAAGTTATTCCTGTTAAATAAAACATATTACTTTTAAAAAAAAAAGCAATAGGTACTTTAAAATTGTTCATAACCTTATAGCCTTTGGTCGTAAAATCTAATTACCCTTTACATCAATACCGTTCCATCCACACGCGTACCGGAATACAATTGAAATACCACATATGGGTCGCCGACAGCATTCAACGTTAAACGGGATTAGCAGCTGGTAATTGTGGTTATAACCTCGTTATTGAGATAATAACGCATAACGATATTACGGAAAATATTATGGGTATCTTTATCTACTTATAATGTTAAATTAAGAATTAAAATAAACCCTCGACACATTTTATCATCAAATGAAGGTAAGAACACTCTCGATAAATTAATCAATCACTTTCAGTGCGCTTTTTATTTTCAGACCCCACTAGAGTATATTTGCAGACATTCGGTTATTCCTCCCCACTCTCACCCCCTACAAATTTTAAACAGCTTAACCGATTTTCATCAAACATGTCTAAGAACACTCGCAGATAAGTAATCTTTAATACAAAAAAAAAACTAAATTGAAGTCACTTTATCCCTCCGGGAGCTACGGTGCCACAGACAGACAAACACCTACAGACACGTTAATGTTATAACATTGCTTTTTCTGTGTCGGGATTACTAATATAACATGTGATAAAAAAATTACCTTGTAAGAGCACGGTGATATCAAGCATGGATAGAGCCTCTTATCACAAAACCCTGAAAGTGCTACTCTTACACTAAACTCCTCCTGAAGCTGCACGTATTGTAATAACCATTTGGTGGTATATTTAACTGGATCCTGGTATGGTTTGGGACCACAATTGGTTTGGCTTCGTGGTGCCCCAGATATTTCGAGGAACTAAGGAATCAATTAAACTAAAAGATAAAATCTGTTTCAGAACGTCTGCCCTGTCTTGTAATATAATATCATGTAGCTCTTAGTTATGTTTTTTTGTTATTTCAACGTATAAGCCTTAAGTAAATATTATATTTTCTGAAAATAAACCTCTAATATTGTTACCGATATCGTGTATTTTCATTGAATCCTAAAACAACGTTTACAATATAGAAATATCATATCGTATTGCAATATCGGAAGTTCCCGAGATTTGTATTTCGATATAGAATTTGTCATTTAATCGATTTGTCATAATATCTAAGCTATCTAATCATTTATGTATTCGAAACCGCAGGATTTATTTTCTTATATCACCAATAGGTACTTACCTTTTAAAGAGAAATAAACATTCTGTAAACATATGTAATGTAAGTACTTTCAAAATTGATGTCTTATTTTTTACACCCAAATTTACATAGCAGATAGTAATGTCACCTAATGGTTTATTAAAATTATTAAGAATAACCTTAGGTATATGAATACCTACCTATCGTAATTTAAAAAAACTTTTTTATTTTCTAATCAAGTTTAAGTTTCCTACTAGACTAGAGTAATTTAAAGTTGGATTCATCCCCATGAGAACCTACAATCGGGATAAAATCCTATGTCCTATTCCTGGATGTGAACTATCAGGGTGCCAAGTTTCAGCTTAATCCGTTCAACGGTTAGCGCGTGAAGGACTTACAAATATGGAAACATCTTCACAATCACTCACTTTCAATTTCTTTGAAACTTTTTATTGATAAAGGGTCTGTATCTCAGATGCAAATGAATCGAAAATAACAAGTAGCCTTTTGTTAAATGAATCCATTAGCTAAGTAATTATGAAGTCCTTGTCGAGACATTGCCATTGTCCTCCTCGGCATTCAATAGTTCCGGCTTTTGTAATCATCTCATTAATATTGGCGGGAAAATGGAGTTTTCAATTCTGTAATTAGAAAAAGTTTAGGGGCGTTTTGAAAAGCAGTACATACCTACTTACATAATTCTACTTTTAAAAATAAGGAATGTAGAGCTTTGAAACCGTACTAAAATATTGTTTATGGAATGAAATGGAAAAAGCCAATCGCAAATCGAAAGAGGCGTGTTTCATCTCTGTTGTTGACATAGTTTATTGGTGATAATTAATGACTGAATAACTATCGCCGCTTTGCTACGAGAAATATTCCCTTAACACTTGATGATTTGTATATTATGTATGTATGATGTATTTGTCTTTCATAAAGCCGATGATAATTATAGATATTGTCTATCGAGACATTAGTAAAGACTGTAGAATCAAATATTGTTAAATTAAAAACTTATTGCTTCGACGTTCGTTAAATGAAGTACAAGTTCTTGACGAATTAAATAATTTAATTTTAATTTGAGTACCTACTCACACTCATAAAAATGTTTAAACATTATTCCTTAAAGAAACACCGTTTTTACGTATGAACCGATCGAGATAAAACTAACTTTAACCGTAACTTTCTGGTTACAAGATGGATGGAGCTTCTTCCACTCCGAGCTTTCACATAAATGTCAAAAGAAAACCTCTTAAGATTTTCGGGAACGAATCTAACTCACGCGATTAATTAATCTAGATATTACGGTTGGCTGGCTGAAAGAGTTCATTAGGACGATACGACAAGGGAGTTTCGTAGTTCTAATGTCATAAATTTCCCGCCGAATATGCGTTAAAATAAGGGAAGAAATATGATTTTTTTGAGGCTACATATATGCCAATACAATGTTTTCTTTACTGCATTTTTTTAGAAGATATCTACATAATGACAAGACAAATTATTACACTGTAAAGTTTTTTGTAATTTACGAAAAATAATAAAATTATTTTCTTTCCACGTTTGTATGAAAAAATGAGCGAAAGCCCGTAATATCCAGATTCATTGTCACCGAGTTCGTTTCTCCAGAGGTTCAACTCATTAATTGAAGAAAGGAAACAGCAAACAAAAGAAAATATGAAAAATATAAAAATAAACCCATCTCTCAGCTGCCGACGAAAATATCATTGATAATATGAAGGCGCGATGACTACTCGAGCTCTTTGGCTTTAGATTATAAGTGTTTTGTATTAATTAGGGTTAAGGATGCTTGGAACAGGTACAGCCTCTAATAAGGTACAGTGAAGTGTGAACTTTGCGTTCGTATCTATGAAACGTACTTGTAGTAGTGTATATTAATTTTATAATAACTACGGGGCCTGTTCTACTATCGGAATTCGACCTTAAATCATTACTTCAAAGGGTAGAATACAGAGGCGTTGGCACAGATTAGAAAATAGTCACTTCTAAGCGTTAGTTAGTTATCCTTGGAAGACGTCAATGTCAACATCTACTGTCAACAGGGACTTCGTTTTACAAGTTAGTGATGTATCTATGTATTTAAATTACAGAAGTAGTGTTAGTTTTATTTTACTTACTAACTTCCTACTTTAAATTTATTTATAACATATAAAATTTAGCTCTCTGCACTTCTTCATATAAAACTTTAACTGTATAAATTCTCAACCACGTTGGTAGGTCGTGAAGGTAGTTGTAGGTAATAGTTAAACTGATGTTCGCAAGTTATGTGAACACGAAAGTGGTAGGACGAAGGTCGTTTTGAACTCTCCACGTTCCATCTTCATCTTCGGTCGCGCAGAAAATTGAACAACCTCCTCGTGTGTTAGCTCAAGTTTAGGGTTCATTTTAATTGGATTAGGAAAACATCGATTATTATTAAACAGAGCTAAAACTATTTATTTCTGCACGAGATACGACGAAACTTCAGGGCACTAGTAGCTTGATAAATGGACTATCTTACACGTAGTTCCTGAGATTAGCGCGTTTAAACAAACAGTTTTTTTTTTCTATTAACTATTACTTGTTTTATAATCACTTTACTTCGTTAAGAAACTTTTATTAGCTGCCAATAAGCCGAGATTATAGCTACGAGTACCAATTTGTGAAAGTTGTGCAACAGAAAATACCTATTATTCAAGATGGCTGCCTTACCCTGACGTTAAACTTATTAAAACTCAACTATCTCAAACTATGTCAGAAGTATATTAACAACATTTTAATTTTATTTGCCGTTCAGATCCATTAGCATTACATTATCTTGATTCGCCATAACGAAGCTTAGCAAAATTAAAAATCATTTGATAATAAGAATTTTATTTTTGATAATAGAACTAATGAAAACAACAGTAGCCTAGTGATCTGATAGTTTGTCTTCCGAACTGAAGTCCAAATTGTAATGACGCCCGAACTTGATCGTAACTAAACAACTACTAAAAACGAACTCAAATTATGTAATTAAAATTATATATATCTAGACATGACTGTGTTGATACGAGCAAAGGTAACATTTTTCATGCGTATAATGTCGAAATGTTAATTTACACAAAACTAAAAACATTAACGTGCAGCACAAAAGAATTTAAAAGCTAAAAGTTACCTAACAAGTAACAAAAGATGCAAGGAAGTGGAGTTCAGTAAAGCTATATAAAATGTATTCTGCGGTCTTTATTCACAACCACGGTATTGTTGCGAGTGCTGGCGTAGCGAACTGAAAGAATAAAGCACGCGGTGTGCCGATTGTGGAACTACTTATGAATTTCGCAACAGATTTCGCTTTGTACCGCTGAGGTATTGGGAACGAGAGATATTGACACTGTATGTGTAGCTTAAGGTGTAATTTCAGCGTTATCAGCTTCGGTTGTAATTTAAGGTGCAATTAAAAGTTCCTAAAAAGTAACAGTCACAGAAAACCATGTACGCTCGTTACAGATTTTGAGAAGAGAAAAAGACATACGTACGTCATTTGATGACCTATGTAGCGCAATTATTACCATGCTGGCCGCTGTTCAATAGGTCCTGGGTTCGATTCCCACAGGGTAGAAAGTTGAATGATATATTTTACTTTTATATTCTTTGTTTCAGTATCTGTATTATGTTCACCATAGCAATTACTACACAGGGAATTCTATCGTAAGACTACTAGTATGTAGAGCTATTTATTAGGCCATAAATAATACATAGACAGCAGCAGATTTTGTACAAAATTTATACAGGCTTAACTAATAATTATTATAAATTACTATCATATTTCCAACGCTAACATTGTTGGCAATGCGAAACCTAAATTACAATTTGTAATTAAAGGTATTAAGTATAATTAAGTCCTTAATATACAGCTAAATATGAAACGTGTTGTTTAAAATATTAAGTATTTATATAGCTTATGAAGTTATGATAATGTATAAGTAAAGATGTATACCGTAGCTTATGGTATGAAGTGTAGCTCAAAGTGTAATGTAGAGCTTAATATGTGATGTTTAGCTTAATGTGTCATATGCAGCTTAAGGAATAAGCTGTGGTTTAAGTGTAATTAAACACCGAACTAAGTTAAATGTTGAGAAATTTCGACCTTCCTACATGAAACGATGTTTGGAACACATTAAGTATCTTATGCGAAGATTTGAGCGTTGATTTCGTGTTTATGAAGATTATTTTCCTAAATTTAATATTATTATGAGCAAGGAATATAAAATACTTTTTGATAACACTCAGTAAGTAAAGTTAGATGTTAGTTCCTAAGACAAAATAAATGATTTGAGTTTGAATTATGAAGTTACACCTTATGAATAAAAAGTGAACTTATTTATAAATTGTATGTATAAGGAAGATCTTGATCCTCCACAATTAATTTAACATGCCTTAATTAATTATTAAGACAACATAAATAATTTGCCTCGAAACAGCAATTTCTACCTCCAGTGTACGATAAGGATGGCTCAGTTTTATTAGGTTGGCAACTTTTGACAGGTTATACGCCTGTCTGCCAACCATGAGAACTAAAACTAAATCCACGCCACTCCGTGCAGCAGACAGTTTGTATAATACCCGTGTTGTTATCATAACAGAGACGTGTATACTATCATACTCTGTATGATGCCTCTGTATTGTATAGTCTGTGCACTGAACTACAAAGTAACGGCTTAACTATGTTGTATATTTATATTACAAATGTTACGCTGTAGGTTTATACTATGATGGTTTTATTCAGTCAATAAGACCTATTCAAATGCGAACTATAAATATTTAAAACAATTAACTCATATAGGTACATTTATTTATCCTTACATATCTTTGACAGACATATTATATTTATACAATTTACTATCGAAGCTATGTCATAGGTAGGAAATACGCATAGTTCTTTGTATATTGTAACAAAATATGCGGTAATATCCATAGCATCTCTTATCGGCAATAGATTGTACACAAAGGTTTTTTATACGGTTTAAAACAGATTAGTTTACTCTGGTTGATTATAAAACTGCAAGGCTCTTTGGCAAATAATACACAGTGTTAGTATTGCCCCGTGTGTTAGTCTTACCCCACCTTACCTTATTAACATTATTATGGAGACCCAGCAGTTTCACTGATTTAAATTTAAAAAAGATACGATTACTTGCTTTAAAAATGTAATATAAAATGAATAGTGCTAGGATTGATGATTTTCTAAACAATAACTTAAAACCTTAAAAAAGTATATAATTATTCTTAATTGTTATCCAAAATAATTAAAGTGCAACGAGATAAGACCACAGCCCTAATTACAAATACCAAAGTAAAAGATTTACGTGAACATAATTTAGAATAACTAAATTGGGAATGCAGACAGCAAACAGATACGTACAAGATAAAAAATTACGTTTTATAAATAAACGAACTCTGAAACCAGAAATAAACTGTAAACAGCTTCGAGTGTTTCTCCATTCAAACACTGAAAGCGAGGGAAATATTGGGAAACAAAATATCTGAGGATAAACACTTCATTGATGCCGAGTCGACTGCCAACCTCGTTCGAGCGTAGAGTAAATTGTATGCAATTCCATTACGTTATAGACAAAAAAGTGGGTATAGCTATGTCATGGACACGGCTGTGTGTTGTACGTGAATACGTTTATATTACAGTAAATTGTTTTAATGAAAATATTTTTATTTATGTATTTACGTCGTAAAATTACCTCAAAATGGCGGTGCTATCACCTCCACCGCGCGCGATTTTTTACTGTTTTCGCTTATTGTAATTAATTCTTTGATCCTTTAACTATCCAGTGGTATAATTAATTTTGATTGTAGATGATACATTTGAAACTATAACGTCAAACCGTATACCCCGATTTTGTTTTTAGGATTGTTCCCTTATGGTAGGACATTTAAGGGCGAAGTCACGTTAAAATTTTAGTTATAAATATTTAGGCATAAATCCTACAAATATTATAAATGTGAAAGTTTGTAAAGATTTTTGGATGTTTATTAAGTCTTTGACGCTCTAACCGTTGAACGGATTAAACTGAAACTTAGCATACAGATAATTCGCATCCAGGAATAGGACATATATAGACTGTATCCCGATTATAGGTTCCCTTGGGATAAATCCAATTTTTTTTTAACTACTCTTCTCAGGCGTTGTGTAGTTGTTCTATAATATCAGAGAAGGTATTTAACTAAATAAGAAATGTTGTAGCGTTTTCAAATGTATTCATTTGGTTTGAACAAAAGCCGCAACAAGATCCTTTGTGAGCGAGTTTGGAACTCCTGTGATAAGTAAGAATGTTTGAGGTAACTTTATATCTTCTCGAGAAAAACACTTTCGGTTGCTAACGTGGAAATACGCCCTAAAGGAATATAGCGACTTTCTTGTTGAACCTAGATTTTTTTTAACTTCTGTTAGTATTGGGACTTTCGTATTTATAGAGAAATACGAGTATGTAAAAATCAAGTTAGCGTTTTCAACGTTAAGCACCGACAAAGACCCAAATAACGACAGTTATAATTACATTAACACAGTTCAAGATGCGAAGAACTGACAAGCTTTAATTAACACTGTATTACATCATATACTTACTAAAAACCTTCTAACAAATGAAAACAAAAGAAAGTGAGCAGAAAAGCGCACTCTGCGAATGACAAAAGATGAACGCTCAAGAAAGTGAGGTTTGTCTCTCGCAGTTTCGTTAAAAGATAAGAAGTACGTATTATTTTCTAAGCTGAGTGAAGTCTGAAGACGTCTTCATACATAATTAAGGTAGATTGCTTGCAATTTGAATTTTCTAGATTGATGCAAACAATCGCTTGTAAGTTTTTTAGCTTAAACAAAGGCTTAAGGTCTGAGATTAAAAAGCATAAGGGGTGCATATTTTCAGTCTTTACCCTTTTACTAATCCACGTGATTGTTACCACTACATCATAACTAAACTATAAAGAGTTAATAATCCTTTAATAGTTTTAAAAGACTCTTTTTATCCGCGCTCGAAATACAAGAGCTTTATTTTTAGCAAGAAATCTAATAACTTTTCATCTTAATCTAAGATAGCTACTGAACAGGGATCCCTTTCAAGAGATTTTCAAGTCATCAGTCTCCTCAGATGTCGAACGTCCTTTTATTTCTCGAAGGCATCGTAATTCCAGACCCTTCCCTCCTACTGTTATCGCTGCTTCAAAAGTGATGGATCTTACGCACTTTTTGTGTGATGGGTACGATTTGATAGTCGTATAGCATAGATACTTTCCGTGATGATGCGATTTAAAATAATATGTAAAAGAAAAAAGAGCTGTTTTTTTTCTGTACTTGTTTCTTTAAGCGACGACATTTAATGGTTTGCCAGTACTTTCTTATTTTTCTCGAACCTTCGAGTAACGACTATATTATGTAGATGTTATTAAGGCTTGATTTTTTTTAGAGATTACTTACAATTTAAATTCCAAAATAATTGGAAATTACTAAAAAAAGTTATTAAGTTCAAAATGGTAATAATAATCGTAGTTAAGTAGTCATACCACACTCGATGTTGTACCCACAAAAAAGATAATTTAAATGATAAATTTAATGAATATATTTTGTAACCGATATAAACCAATGAACTGTGGAAGATCAAACCGGAAATAACTTCTGTCACTTCACTGAGCACTATTTTCGTCACAACACTTAATATATTTTATATTTATCCTAATAAACATCAACACGTTAATATAATTTCAACAACTAATATAATAAATAACTATGATTTTAACGCTAATATACTATAACAAAATTATTATTATTTTGGCAATTTTGAATTTTTCTAAACGTAAAGTTAATCTGTGTAAACACTTTTTTTACAACTAGAATAATATTTAATCTGTTTCTATTTTCAAAATTGGCGCGTTTTCGTGTACGTAGCAACGCGTATAGCGCGAACGAAGCTCGGAACGCTACTGTGAGTGAGAGCGTACATACCACAGAGTACTTACGGTAGGGCCGAGATGGGAGGGTGGCACATTCAAATCTCGAAGCTACCGTGACGAAATTAACAGGCCAATATTCATATCATGACTTGCCGCAAATTATACCTAAATTAACCACCCGTTTGGCTTCCTACGGGTGCGATTAAGATAAAAAAAAATGATTTCCAGCCAGTTCCTTTTTTGTTTATAGTGATTATGCTAAATTTAAGCTCAAAGTAGATTAATTTTATAGTTGATTGTTAACTGGATAATGGTATAATTTTCGCATTAGGATTTACGCAGTAAACATTGTGGCTAAATTAATAGAGTTCTGCCATCATATTTATCGATTTGTCGTCAAATAAGTTGGATCAAAAAAGTGCGAATACTCACTTATTGTACTTAACAAATGTCTTGTTCACAATTTCCTAGTACTTAAATCGAGTACAAAAAATTTTGGAGCAGAAGTGACTACAATACAACTGACGTTCGAGTAAGCCATCAGAGTCATGATAAAGCTGGAAACACAGAAAAAAATAGTTAATACTCGCAGTGCCGGATTAGCCTTATAGCAACTATTTGCTTATCTATAATCTCCGCGTTGGTTACGTGATGAACTACGCATTTCCTCTAGTATATTATCTTAATGGTTTTAATACCCTTGTTGGGAACAAACATCTAAATTCTCAACTGTTTCCGCTTTCGTAGGTCCGTATCCAAACTTCAACGGCGAAATCGGTTCGCCCCAACTGGGATTACAGCCCCTAAAATAGTTACGCTGACATTAACATCTTTACTGAGCCGGTTGAAATCCCTTCAATTGAAATAGAATTTGGTTTAACGACTATTATAATATACGATTATCCGCTTATACTAGATACTAACTCTATATCGAGATAACGTAATACTGATGAAGTGTTTATGAAATTAATTTACTAGCTAACATTGCAGATCTACTGATGTACTGAGACACGTTTTTAGAATGCTAAATTGCAATTGTGCACGCTGAAAATAAGCATATCAATGTGTATCATGTTATTAAGCATGTCTTTTTAATTATAAGTAACTGTATAGCTAGCAATAAGTATGGTAGTTGTAAGCGTTGTGTTTAGAAACGCGTTCACCAAGTCACCAGGCCCCGTGCGCTCCAGCACAACAGGTAACATGCTTAATGACATTTGATTTTCAAAATAAGCTTGCTCCTTAGCACCAATGTTTCCACACATGTAGTGCAATTACTTAATAACAACACCCATTAGTTAAATTAGCATACATCCAACCCACATTAAATTACAAAAATCAGGCAAACTTCAAGCAGCGAATTCATAACATCTAATATTATATCAGCCTCTTTATTTACCCATCAAATTATGTACACTCTATTTCGTCTATTCTAACATAACATCGATCCGTCTACCGTTAGATAAACCATCCATTAGAATCACATTTTACTAGAATGTTCCAAATGTTTGTAAAAGTAATTTCCAAAGAATATATTCGATCCATCTTCCCTAGTCAGAGGGATCCATATCATACAGAATACGGATTATCTAAATTTCAACTCAGACGAAGTTAAGGTATTCATCCCTAATTTAAATTCTAAGAACACGTTAGACCCATTAGTCATTTACTAATTACTAAATGCTATATAAACCTAAGTAAGTGTGCAATAGCTATTGGCTGTAGGGCTTCGGAAAGACATCGGTAATATTTGGCAGACTGTAAATTCTTGAGAATAATAAGGCCATTGTCTCTGACACTTGGCCACTAACTCCGCCAATCCACACTGGAACAACATGGTAGAATATGGTCTAAGCTTCTTCAGTCAGGAGAGACTCGTACTCAGTAGTGGACCGTTAATGGGCTGAAGCCATATTTAAGTGACTTCAAAGGAATGCAATTCTTTAAAACAAAACGTTTTCATAACTTTCTGTCGCCATGTCTCCTAAATAACTTCTCTAAATCTCGACATATTCAGACGCTAGAAAATGGTAAGCGGTATATGTAAGTATCAAGGAAACTACGTCATTATTTTTATGCCAGCTCACAAAGAAAGATATTAAAGTTAAAACTAGTTTAAACTCTGTGCACAGTTACCACTTCAAGTTTAATCCTTGCTCGAACACGTATACCTCGTGAGGTTGTGTTTACATTTGTAGTACACTTCAGCGGTCGGCAACCGTATCATAAGAAGCCAAATGTATTTATACTACACACAATTGAAATTTATTCACAGAGCCTTTATTTACTCATACCTTTTTAGTAGAAGATGCTGTAACGAAAATGATTATATTTACAATACACTTTCGAGCTAAATAAACCCTAGTTTTAAAATAAGTTATGTTAATAAATAATATTGGATGACCCGTATAGCGCAACGGTTACCACGCCGCGCCGGATCGCCATTTAAATGGGCCCTGGGTTCGATTCCCAGCAGGGCCGAAATTTAAACGATGAATTTTAATTACTGTTCTCAGTCTGGGGTATATCTTTGTATTTCTGTGTTGTCCATGGCACCTACAGTCCTACAACACAGGGAATATTAGTGTAGTGCTATGAGTGTATAGCGTTATTACATTCCATGCCTGCTCTAGACTTTTTAGTGTCAGAGCCCAGCAGTAAACCTAACCGTGGGTTGCCGATACCTGGTTTACACAATCGTCATCTTCAATCTCCAAACAATTCCAATAAACAGCTTCTTAAGATTTATATAAGCACGAAGGGAGGGTCCTTCTCTCACTCATATTAAAGTACAAATCAGAAAGAGCGTTGCTGACTTTTGCTGAGAAAAGGAAAGGAGTAAAGATAGACATGGCAATTGGTTACCTACAGGCTACAATACGGTCATAATGACAGAGAAAGAAATGCTTCAGTTCATCTACAATTCCAGAGTATTTTATTTCAACTGTCAACATCATTTTGGAATTCCAAGTACCTAATTAG
>LGAG01003109.1:13782-38998 GCA_001278395.1 Lerema accius
ATCGTGATCGTAATGATTAAGTTCTGATGTGTACAGTTTTAATACTTCATACAACTTTTCTTGTTCCTCTTCTTTTTCCTTTATTATTCTATTAAATATGATTTCGTACAAGACCATTCGCAGCGATACATTTCTCGTCCTCTGCCACGCACTTTTTATAATAGGAGTTAATGTTTCTGCACCGTAAGATCTGAAAGCAAGTCGCAAGCCATGCTTTTGAATTGATAACGGGGTATCAAGGAGATGCTCAATAAATTTTGTAGATGACGGCAAACTAGAAAAGTAATTGTAAATCACTGGAAAGCTGTAATGCACATAGTCTCCTGTAATATATTTTTGGATGACAGATAACGGGAGAGGTGGTCGCGGATAATAAGATAGTCGACATATTGCCTTTTGCACTTGTAAAACTCGATTATCTATATTCATGTGATCTATTTTAGGAGAAGTAGGGACATTTTTTTCTAAGAAACATATTATAGACTCCTGATCTGCTAAATAAAATACGCCAACCACGGCCATTTTTATATTCCTATATTCGCGACGACCTTTTGGCACGTCGGATAGATAGCCCATAAAATAATTAAGATACTCCTTTGCGACGTCATTTGAAAAGTATACTTTCAATTTTCTAAATAAACGACAGAGTCTAAAGTTCCATCTGTATGTATTGCATCTGATTTCAGGAATGCCATTCACAGCCTTATCTATGTCTTGTTTCAACCAACGCACAAAGTCTTCTTCACTTTTTTTCTCGAACTTTACTTTATACATTTCATGACCTTCGTAAAAATCCTTGTTGAAGTCCATATATTGAACTGCGACAGCAGGACACTCTTCGTGCGGTCTTTCAAAGAAATATATGATAGACCATATTTTAGCCACTAAATTTTGAATTTTATTTTTGATACTGTTTTCATTCCATTCGTCATTTTCACTTTCTGTATCAAAATCAGGGTGACACATCAAAGATTCAATTTTTTCACCACATTTACTCAAGAAATATTTTGCTACCGTAGCTTTCTGTTCTTCAGAAAGCATCTTAATTACCGACCCAAAATGATGAAAATGTATGAATGGTTCAAAATATTCTTCAAGTTTTCCTGGAATTTCTTTTCCTTTAAAAATGTGGTACAAAAATGACCTAAATTTATAATCCATTTTTATATAACAATCTGTTCTATATACATCTAAACTGTGCAAGAGATTATCGAATGCCGTCCAACATTCGTCATTGAAAGAATAAATATCATGCAACTCGATAATCTTATTAATGAAACTCTCTTTATGACCTTCACACTCGTTAACATGTCTTTTGTAGTAATAGTTTAATATTTCAATCAAGTCATTTTGATTTCTAGCAGTTTCAGGTAGAACGTTTACTATTCTTGATCTTTCATCTTTATCGGAGGTGAGGAAGATATAACGTTTTATTCCAGCAAATGCTTTGCGAAAACTAACAAACTTATACCAAATATAAGTTTTGACACCAGAGTGTTCATCATTCCGCTCAATGTGCTTCAAAGCCCATTCTTCTCGTTCCTCCATATTTAGCATCACATAATATTTCAACCGATAAAAATTCATGTTCATTTCGAATTCATCTTCATCATATTTCGATTCATATATTTGTTTCAAATAACCATAAATCTTATTGGCAGGAATTTTTTCAAGAATAAATTTGTAAGTATTGTAAAAATCTAAAGACCAGTAATATTCAGAATAATCCGGCAGCAATCCTGGTGCTAATGTTTCGACATCTTCGGTAGTAATATGCTTAACAAGCATTCCTCTATGCAATATGTTTATATATAACAGTGGATCATTCAAAACTCTCTGTTTATGTTTTTTCAAAATACTCTTCGAAGTTCTTATCCCTAATCGTTGAGGGAAGTGCGGATTTCTGGCATATGTTTGTATTTTACCAAGAATATCCAAGTACTTCCCTTCCGACACCGAATATAAGTAACTAAGCTGTAGTATAACCCAACTGGAATAATAGTTTTCCTGTACGTAAGCCTTAGCGAGCTCAAACGAACTGCCAATAAATAGCTGAAGGAGTTTAACATTACGGAAACCCCTGATATTTCGATTGCTTATTAGATTTAATTTAAAACTGTCTGATCCGAAAAATATAAATTTATTAGCGTAGTCATTTAGTCTAGCATCTATACAATAATTATAGAAATCTATAACTCTATCGGCGTTCTTTACGTGCACAGAAATAGCTGTGATCATCTTCCTTTTCATCCTTATTGACATTTTTGGAAATATATTCGCCTCTAGATATTCCGGGTTTATAAATTGAGAATATTCATCGTTATACATCCATAAACATTTGAGTGCCCGCGAGATATAGAACACATCACCGCATTTCAATACTTCTAAAATATAATCAATATTCTTGTACTTCGACGCGATATCAATTTTAAACAGTTTGTCAATATCACACTCTTCTGGCTGAGACTTCAGTTCCTCGAAATTAGTCTGCCTAGCAACAGCTTCAGAGACTTTTGAATTAAGGTCTCGATGCCTTTTACCAAGATTATTTCCGTTAAGAATCATTTTGACGTTACATAGGACTTCTTTGTTCTGGAAAACATAATTTTCAAATTAGACACTCAATAGCATACTAATTAAATACTGATACACTCTGTCGTATACCTACTAGGGATCATGCTGTTTCATATAACAACGAAAGGACAAGCCATTGGGCGCATTATGATTAAGGATCGTTGCTAATACAGAGTGTTTATCCTATTTATAATAATTAACATTTGAGGTTAATAAAATTTTAAACAAAATTATAGTTAGGTACCCTAACTTCGAAAGTATCAGGTAGGTACAGATGACCAAAAAAATTGCTAACATAATATGCTAAAGAAAAAATTAAAACTAAATTAATAAGTTGACTCACAGTGTTAAATGAGTGTTCAGTTGTCTACAGATTAACGACACACGACACTGCTGCTTTTAAATGGCAGTGACGTGTGCCGTATGGTAGATTGTAGTGTACCCCGTCTGATGCATTGATTAAAATATTGATGTTCTCGGCTCAATGGTGCAAAACTGACTAGGGAATAGGTACTAAGCGGTTTTGGATGTGAGGGTTTTATCAAACGGAGGTCATAACCCCAGATTATTTCTGAGTCATGTGTTGTTGAAACTAATTGAGGAAAATAATAAATCTTTTGCAACACCTTTGAAAATATTGCGAAATTTACAGACCACGTAACGAAATGTTATTGTTGTAACAGATTCAAGTTCAGACTAAGTAACTCCATGTCTCTGGACTAAGTATACCATTCACAAACTAAGAGGCCTGATTTGTCATTATTAAACATTAACTAACCTCGTAGAAGCACTTCAAATTAAATTGATTAAATATTTACTTCTCACACTCAGATATCTACTTGCGAAATGAATTATGACGTCGAATGTAAAACATAAACGTTATAATTGAGGTTGTTTATAAGTTTGATTAAACATTATACTTAAATCAATACTTATTGCTTAAACCACACGATTGTACTAAAATTGATAGTGAAATAAATATAGCCGACTTTAGATTTCAGATTTATTTATACAGAAGTGTTAAAAATTTTGAATTTATTTATCGTGCGTGTTTATTACATATCTAATATCAATGTAATGACAAATGGCAGAACAGGTCTCTTAAATTGTGAAAAATATGGACAAGGACACTTCACGCGAACACTCACTTGCACTAACATCTACTTCATTGACTGTCTTACTTGATAGTCCGATAATACATATTTCTGATACAAAAAGGTCTGTACTTCCTGACTCACATATTGCTTCTTAATATCCTTTATTATGGCTCTATGTTCTTTCTTCCAGTATTTATCTGGGTCTCTTGGCAACATGAACAATGCTAGCAAATGTGTCTCAGTCATTCTCGTTTTGATTAAACCTTCACACACATTGTAAACATAACCGTTACTATGTATATCAAGAATATGACAGATAATACAACCGATATTGTTGACAGTTTCTGCGACTGTTTTATAAAAACAATGGTTGAATTCATTATTTTTAACAGACCTCATGACCATTTTAGCAACTGCATTTCCATAGGCATAAGCGATTTTTGTACTAGTCATATTTCTGGTGTCGTCGGTTTCAGAATCGCTTTCCCTTTTAACCCTATTATTAATGATGTCTTTACAAGTTAATAACAACTTTAATTTCCAGTTCAATAGATACATTTCTTCTTTTTTCAAAAACGATTGCAATCTATCAAGTAGGTACTGATAAATAGGTGCAATGTCTGCAGAGCTTTCAATAGTCTTAGGATCTTTATTTATAATAGTCTCAATGAATTCATTTATAAACTTCCGTACAACATAAGTTTTGCCGTTAATAAGATTCCAAGACTGTACACAATTAGTCATTATTATTTCTATCAATTGGATACTATTTTGTTGTTCTAATACATGATTAAAAGTTACTATATATTTTGCAGTTAGCTCCCATTTGGCTTCAATAAGTTCTTGCAAGTGACAATCTTTATCGCGATCTCCATTAACATTTTTATCACACATATCTTTTACATGTCCATCTATGATTTGAAGTCGGATAAAGTCTCTACAAACCAGGTGTATATATTTTTCCATGTGGCGAATAATACTAATGCGTCGTTGTATATCGACACTTTTATCCGAGAGCTTACTGACTGTTATCCAAGCCGTTTCAATGAGGTCTCCTTTGAAAGTATCTGGTAAATCATCGGACACCAAAAGGGAATAAACATTATCGTGATCATAGTGACTAAGATCCGATGTGTACAATTTTAATACTTCATATAACTTTTTCTGAACTTCGTTATTTTCGTTCAGTATTCTATCAAATAGCGTTTCGTACAGTATCATTCTCAGCGACATATTTCTTGTCTTCGTCCACGCACTTTTTATAATAGGATTCAAGGTATCTGCATCGTAAGATCTGAAAGCGAGCCTCAAGCCATGCTTTTGAATTGATAACGGAGCATCAAGGAGACTGTCAACAAATTTTGAACTAGATGGCAAACTAGTGAAGTAATTATAAATAGTAGGAAAACAATAATGCACATAATCTCCGGTAATATATTTTAGGATGCTAGCTAATGAAATAGGTGGTCGCGGATGATAAGATAGTCGACATATTGCCTTTTGCAATTGTAAAACTCTGTTATCTATGTCCATGTGACCTATTTTAGGACAAGTAGGAGCATTTTCATCTAACATACATGTAATATATTCCGGATTTGCTAAATAAAATACGCCAACGACGGCCATTTTTATATTCCTATATTCCCGCCTACCTTCTGGCACGTTTGCTAGGTATTGTAGAAAATAATCAAGATAATTTTTTGCGACGTCATTTGGAAAGTATACTTTTAATTTTCTGAATAAACGACAGAGTCTAAAGTTCCATCTGTATGTATTGCATCTGATGTCAGAAATACCATTCACCGCCATTTCGATATCTTGTTTCAACCAGCGCACAAAATCGCCCTCACTTTTTTTCACAAACTTTGCTTTATACTTGTCATGGTCGTCATAAATATCCATGTGTGACTCCATAAATTTAACCACAATGGCGGGATATTCTTCATCAGATCTTTTAAAAGCAAATATGACTGAACTTACGTAGCATACTAGATCTGCAATTTTATTTTTGATGCTGCCGTCTTTCCAGTCACGAAAGTTTTCACTTTCTTTACTATAATCAGGGTGGCACATTAAAGTTTCAATTTTTTCAGCGTAATCGTCTAACAAGTATTTTGCTACAATGGATTTTCTTTCCTCATTCAGTTCATCAATGCAGTGGTCAAAATAACTATATGAGAGGATATTTTCAAAATATTCTGTTATTGCTTCTGGTATGTCCTTCTTATGAAGAATGTGATAAACCAACGACCTAAATTTATATTTTGGTCGCAATTTCGATGGTGTCGTGTACTTATCGTATACGTTCAAGCTATACAACAATTTATCAAATATCGTCCAACATTCATCATTAAATGAATAAATGTCATTAAACTCAATGATCTTGTTTATAAAACTCTTTTTGTTATTTTCACCTTCATTAACATGTCTTCCGTAGTAATAGTTTAATATTTTTTTTATATCTTTGTGATTTCTAGCAGTTTCTGGAAGAATATTTACTATTTGCGACTTCTCATTGTTATCAACAGTAAGGTAAATATAACGCTTAATTCCTGAAAAGGCTTTATGAAAACTGACAAACTTGTACCAGATATAATTTTTGATGCCGGGTAGTTCTTTGTCTCGCTTAATGTGCTGCAAAGCCCATACTTCTCGTTCATCAACACTGAGCATCTCGTAATATCTCAACCTGTAAAATTCAATGTGCATTTTGAATTCGACTTTACGATATTTCGACACATATATTTGTTTCATATAACCGTAAATGTTATTTGCAGGAATTTTATCCAGAATAAATTTGTAAGTGTAGTAAAAATTTAAAGACCAGTAATCTCCAGGATATTTCGGCAACAATCTCGGGGCTAGTGTCTCAACATCTTCAGTTGTGACATTTTTTATCAGCGTGTCTTTGTGCAATATGTTCACATACAACACTGGGTTCTTAAAAACTCTCACTTTATGTTTCTTTAAAATACTCTTTGAGATTCTTAGTCCTAATCGTTGCGAATTATAGGGAGTCCTGGCATCTTTTCGTATATATTCTAAAATTTTTAAATATTCTGTCTCAGACACGCAATATAAAAAGTGTAGCTCTCGTATGGCAAAAATTGAATAATCATGTACTTCTAAGTAAGCTCGAGCGAGCTCAAATGATCTGCCAATAAATTGTCGAAGGAGTTTTGGATTAAGCATTGCCATAAAATTTCTTGATTTTAATAAATTAAGTTTAAAACTATCTGGTGTAAATAATAGGAATTTAGCAGCGTAGGCTGTTAGTCCAATATCTTTGCAATATTTGTAGAAAATAGTAACTCTATCAGTGTTTCTCACGTGCGTAGAAATAGCTGTTATCATCTTCCTCTTCATCTTTATAGACATGTTTGGAAATATATTGGCTTCCAGATAGTCCGGGTTTATAAATTGAGAATATTCATCGGTATACATCCATGAACACTTAAGCGCCCGCGAGATATAGAACACATCACCGCTTTTCAATACTTCCAAAATATAATCAATATTCTTGTACTTCGCCGCGATATCAATTTTAAACAGTTTGTCAACGTCACACTCTTCTGGTTGAGACTTTAATTCTTCGAAGTTTATCTGCTTAGCAACAGCTTCAGAAACTTTGGAATTAAGGTCGCGATGCCGTTCGCCAAGGTTGTTTCCGTTAAGGATCATTTTGGCGTAACTTGTCGTTTCTGTGAACAATTAATGATGAATTTGGTCAGCTCTTGCTCTTGTTTATTACAAGTTACAACAAATAATCACACGCGACGTGACAAACGAATGTTAATTCATTGAAAGCGACTAGGGGATACATTTCTAAAGTTTAACTATTTGTGGTATTAGTTCTGCTAATACCACGTGCAATTTAAAACATATAAAACCAGCGTCGAAGAGCTATCATAACACGATGTTATCGTATGATTCGTACAACCTACGCAAATACTCAGCCCGATAAAATTTTCCTGTACGAGATATTTTAAAATCAACAATTTAGTTTTCACAGCACCTATTCAGTAGGTACCTCTAATATAATTATTTACTTTGTGCGTTTTGTTATTTAATAACATATTTTATAGATAACAAAAATGGTTAAATTTTTTAAATGTTCAAGTCCTGTACAGAATAAAAAAGGTTTTCTGATTACTACGCCCTTGGTGATAAAATAAAGATCAGGTTTATCATAATATGATATTTTCCGGATTTTCTTTTTTACTACAGATACTTACCTACACATATTTACAATAATATCTACAAAGCTTAAAAATATATTTATTTATGTACACGAAAAGTTGACATAACATGACCTAGGTCTATATCGATATCTTTTTCACGGAAAAAATTGAATTGAAATTATATTAGGTTTATAATAAGTAAATGAAACTGATTCAAATTTATTTATATTAGAGAAACTAGTAAAGTAAGAGTAGGTAAAAAAAAATATGCTAAACGGTTTTATTGAAATGTACTAAAAGCTAAAAAATAATTCGGAAGGCCTTTAGTAGCAGTTATCACACCACTCTCTTTATCAATTTAAAGCATTAATCAAACAAAAAATAACAAAATCAAACGCCGTAAATAAAGCGAAGATCGTTTTGTTCTGATTAATCCAAATAATTCAACTAGCAAAGAATACTACATTGTTAATTATTAAGAGTATCTACTTAATGTTAAGTAGGTACCTAAAACATAAGTCCAGCTTTTGTAAGTAGGTACCACTTAGATATACCTATAATAAAGAATAAATAATATATCCAATTAGACAACAACAGAAATAAGTAGGTAGGAATCTAAGCCAAAGTAGATAGTGTATCGTTGAGAAGCTGGATGTGGGTATAGGGAAAACCGAAACGTTGAATTATTATGTTTAGTATCCTGTTTGTCTAACTAGCGTAACACCTACACCTTGTTTAGAAGTGACTTCATAAAATATCGTGCACGAACCTACCTAATACAAAAATGGTGTCTAAAGCTACAAATTTCATTGACCCCTAATGACGGCATAAGTTGCGAAAGATAGAAACTAGAGATTTAGAGACGCCTATAAAAATAATAATATGCCATTTCCTAAAATGCATGCATTTAAATAAAAAGTTTTTAGATTTCTCAAATTTATTAGGCACACACATTTTAGTACAATTACTGTCTTAAAGTTCTGTCTTAAACTAAGACCATAATATCATAAAGCAAATTATAACAAAATCTACATCATATAGTCCCGAACTACGTAATCCGCCAAAACATACTTCTGATACAAAGCGCTCCGCACTTGTTGACTCAAAGACTGATTCTTTATCTCAGTTATTATGGCACTGTGTCTATTCTTCCAGAAACATCTTGGGTCACTTGGCAACATTAGCACTGCTAGCAGATGTGTCTCGATCATTTTTGTTTTGATCAAATTTTCACACACATTGTAAATACAATCGTTATCATTTTTATCAAGAATATTACACATCGTACATCCGACATTATTAATGATGTCTGCTATTGATTCATAAAAGCAACAGTAAAATTCATTATTTTTGATAGACCTTACAACCATCTCAGCAACTGATTCTCCATATGCATCAGCAATTTCCGTCCAATTTGTTGGTACCTCATTTTTAGAATCCTTCCCTTTTGTCAATTTTGAAATAATTTGTCTACTGATTAAGATTAACTGTAATTCCCAGTTCAACAAATACATTTCTTCCTTTTTCAAAGAAGATTTTAAGGTATCAAGTATACACTGATAGATAGGGATAATGGTTTCGCAGCTTTTAATAGTCTTAGGGTCTTTATCCTTAATAATTCTGATAAATTCATCTACAAATTTTCGAAGCGTATACGTTGTTTTTTTAACAAGATTCCAAGATTTTAGACTTTCTGTCATAATTGTTTGCATTAATTGAACACTTTTTTGTTGTTCGCCTTCATCGTTAAAACATACAATATATTTTGCAGTTAGCTGCCATTTGGCATCAATTAGTTGTTGTAATTGATATGTATCACAGTGTTGATTAATATTTTTCTCGCATAACATGTCTTTGACATGGTCATCTATTATTTGTAGTCTGAGAAAATCTCTCTGAACCAGGTGTAGATATTTTTCCATGTGACAAATAATGCTAATCCGTCGTTGTATATCCACACTTTTATCTGAGAGCTTACTGACTGTTATCCAAGCGGTTTCAATAAAGTCACCTTTGAGTGTATCCGGAAACTCATCCGACACCAAAAGCAAATAAACACTTGCATGATCGTCGTGGTTAAGATCTGATGTGTATAGTTTTAATACTTCATACAGCTTTACCTGAACTTCATGATTTTCGTTTAATATTCTGTTAAACAATGTTTCGAACAGTATCATTCGCAGTGATACATTTTTTGTCTTAATCCACGCACTTTTTATAATAGGATTCAGGGTATCTGCATCGTAAGATCTAAAAGCAAGGCGCAATCCATGTTTTTGAATTGATAACGGAGCATCAAGTAGACCGTCAATAAATTTCGCACTAGATGGCAAACTAGCGATGTAGCTATAAATCATTGGCGTGCAAAAATGTGCATAGTCTCCTGTAATATATTTTTGTATGATGGAAAATGGGAGAGGTGGTCGCGGATGATACGATAATCGACAAATCGCCTTTTGCACTTGTAAAACTCGGTTATCTATATTCTTATGATCAATTTTGGTAGAAGTAGGGACATATTTTTCTAAGAAACTTATTATAGACTCCTGATCTGCCAAATAAAATAGGCCAACCACGGCCATTTTTATATTTCTATATTCCCGCCTACCTTCTGGCAGGTCTGATAAGTACTCCATGAAATAATCAAGATATTTCTTTGCGACGTCGTTTTGAAAGTATACTTTCAATCTTCTAAATAAAAGACAGAGTCTAAAGTTCCATCTGTATGTATTGCATCTGATTTCAGATATACCATTCATCGCCATTTCTATATCTTTTTTCAACCAACGAATAAAATCTCCTTCCCTTTTTATCTCAATCTTTGCTTTATACCTTTCATGATTCCCAAAAATATCCATGTTTGACTCCATAAATTGAACCACAACGGCAGGACAATCTTTATCCGGTCTGTTAAAAGAGCGTATTATAGACCATAGTTGGCTTATTACATTTTGGATTTGATATATTATGCTATTCCCCGAATCATCTTTATTTTCACTTTCTTTGATATAATCAGGGTGAGACAATAAAGACTCCATTTCTTTTACACACTTACTAATTAAGTAATTTGCGACGATAGCTTTTCTTTCATCAGTCAGTTTTGCAATTATTGGATCAAATTCATAAAATGAAGAAAGATTATCAACAAATTCTTCGAGTCCCTCTGGTATGTCCATATCGTGTAGAATGTGATAAATCATTGACATAAACTTATAATCCGATCGGACATGCGATGCTGTTGTATATACGTCTAAGCTATATAATAGTTTATCAAATGTCGTCCAACATTCATTGTTAAATGAATAAATATCATTAAATTCGATGATGTTGTTTATAAAAGACTCTTTGTGATCCTCGCTCTCGTTAACATGTCTTCCGTAGTAATAATTTAATATTTCGTATGTATCGTTTTGATTTCTAGTAGTTTCAGGCAGAACATTCACGATTTGTGACCTCTCATCTTTATCGGGAGTCAGGAAGATATAGCGCTTAATGCCCGGAAATGCTTTGTGAAAATTAACGAACTTATACCAAATATAATTTTTAATGCCGGGCAGCTCTTCATCTCGTTCAATGTGCTTCAAAGCCCATGCTTCTCGTTCATCTATATTAAGCATCTCGTAATAATTCAACCAATAAAAATCCATTTTCATTTCGAATTCTTCTGCATTATATTTCGACACATATAATTGTTTCATAAAACCATGAAGTTTATTTGCAGGAATTTTTTCAAGTATAAATTTGTAAGTTTTGTAAAAATTTAAACACCAATATTCTCCAACATAATCTGGTAGCAACCGTGGGGATAATGTCTCGACATCTTTAATTGTAAGATGCTTTACCAGCATTGCTTTTTGCAGTATGTTTACATATAAAATCGGATTATTTAAAACTCTCTGTTTATGTTTTTTCAAAATCCTCTTCGAGATTCTTATGCCAAATCGTCTTGAAAATTGTGGTTGTGTGGCACTATTTTGGATATGTTCCAAGATATTTAAGTATTTTTCCTCTGGTACAGTGTATAAGAAACTTAGATCCTGTATAGTGGAACTAGAATAATTATGCATCTGTAAATAAGCTAAAGCAAGCTCAAATGAATCACCAATAAATTGTTTCAGGACTTTTATGTCACGGAAACTGCTGATGTGTTTGGACTTTATTAAATTCAGTTTAAAGTTGTCCGGTGTAAAAAGTAGAAATTTAATAGCATAATCTTTTAGTCTAGCATCAAGACAGTATTTATAAAAATCTATAGCTCTGTCAACATTTCTCATATACATAGATATAGCTGTGATCATCTTACTTTTCATTTTTTTAGACATGTTTGGAAATATATTGGCCTCCAGATAGTCCGGGTTTATAAATTGAGAATATTCATCGGAATACATCCATAAACATTTAAGTGCCCGAGAGATATAGAACACATCACCGCTTTTCAATACTTCCAAAATATAATCAATATTCTTGTACTTTGAAGCGATATCAATTTTAAACAGTTTGTCCAGGTCACACTCTTCTGGCTGAGACTTCACTTCCTCGAAATTTGTCTGCTTAGCAACAGCTTCAGAAACCTTTGAATTAAGGTCATGATGCCTTTCACCAAGGTTATTTCCCTTTAGAATCATTTTGGCTTTACTTGGTTGAGTTATTTGTTCTGAAAAAAAAGATAATTTACCTTTTTATCTAAATATTATCGCTTAACACTAATCCAATATGTTGATAAGACCTTCAGAATCATAATAGTAAGATATCTATGTCTATTCAGTCTTAATTAAAAACAATTGTTAATGTCTAAGAGGGGCCAAAGGAATGCGAGGCTAAGAAAAGTACAGATAAATGTTTGGAAATTACAAGAATGTAATAAAGCTCAGAACTTTGATTTTATATCTGAGTAAGTACTACTAAAAACCTTTATTGCAGCTCTAGTGGGAGGGAGTCCACTGGTGACATCTTTGCAGACACTCAAATGATTAATTTCAAGTAGATATTGATGGTTAACCCGAACCAGACATTTTTTTTTATTTATTTATTTTATATTAACATGTTATATTAATCTACCAGTAGAAATTTTAAGGCAAAGGCAAGATTTCTGACACCATAAAATATAGAGAGTCTTGATGAGCAATGTGCAATGATCCATCCATTAAGTTCCTTGATCATCCCACTCAATCACTTGGTAAACCATTTGCTAACTTTGCTAGAAATCAATCCAATCCCATAATTGATACCTCAATATAATCATGTATATTTATGTCCAAATAGGCTATTTAAATAGCTTTATACACACATAATTTAACTATGTTAGGTCTATTTACCACACAATTGTTTTAGAGACACAATTTCGCAGAGAACTATAAAGTGGCATAGAATTTGTTGAGTACCTAGATATGAGTTGTAAGTATGATAATAAAATTATTAAAATACATAATTATAAAAGTCCAAATAACAGAGGAAAATCATTGATGTATACCTTAACATAAATAATTAATAATATAAAAAAAATATTATAATGTTGAAAATCAATACTTACTTATCTCGCGCAGGGTTGTCGTTAGAATTATAATAGCTTCTTACATTACAACCAATTACCAAGTCACTAAAGAAACGCAGTCCGTATTAACCTTAATTTAATTTTATGAATAAAGGTTATAACTACATTAAGTCTGAATGGACAAAGTATATAGGTACCGTATATAAAAGTTACTCTATAATGAACAATAACGTTTGATTTGAGCCGGCGCCGGCGGGCGGTGTTTGTGCCTGTGAGTGATAGCTACATACACTGCAATGCAAGACTAACTACAAGACTAAAACTTAATTTTACTTTTCGAGGATAAGCTAAAGCAAAGGTCAGAAGTCGTAACCCTAGTTTATATTATAGTATGAGTAATAATTTATAATTGTCACACCACTTGATAAAAATATGAAACAATAAACAACAATTTCCGAACAATTGAATAATATTGCGAAATCTCAAAATATTTTTGACAACTTTACAATGACAACTGAAAGATGTCAAAGAGTCAAAAGTTTTATTTTTCTATTTACTTTCTCACTCTTTTTACTTTTAAAATGTGTTGCCATTTTAATTTATGATAAAAATTACAGAATTCATTGTAAAACCTAGGTTTTTGTTCAAAGCTAGCAATTTTTAAAATAAGTTAATTCAGACCATCCCTTTGCTGTTATATAAATTGACAGTGACTCTATTTTTTTATCATGATAGTCATCAAAAATATCTCGCTTTCAGACTCATTCTGTTATACGTTTGATGTCTTGCTATACAGCGTTTGATACATAGATCCACGGTACTTTGTTAAATCGTATGTTTTCCATTCTACACTACATTCTTCGCGAATGTCAGAAATAATTATGTTTAAAGTGAACGGGTGCATTTTAAATAAAAAGTTTTATATAGTTTACCATTTTATTACGCACAACAAAATCTATATCATATAGTGCCGAACTTCGTAATCCGACAAAACATACTTCTGATACAAAAAGCTATGCACTTCTTGACTCAAAGACTGATTTTTTATGTCCGTTATTATGGCACTGTGTTCACTCTCCCAGTTTCGATTCGGGTTTCTTGGCAACATGAAGAGTGCTAGTAGGTGTGTCTCAGTCATTTTCGTTTTGATCAAACTTTCACACACATTATAGACATAACCGTTACTATTTATATCAAGAATATTACATATAGTATATCCAATATTGTTAACGATGTTTGCTAGTGGTTCATAAGTATAGCTTTGAAATTCATCATTCTTAATAGAGCTTAAAACCATTTCAGTAACTGCGTAGCCGTATGCATGAGCGATTTCCGTACTAGTCAAATTTCTAGATTCATCAGTTTTAGAATTCTCCCCTTTTCTTCCATTAAAAATAATGGACCTACTTATTATTGATAACTCTAATTTCCATTTTAAGAAATAGATTTCTTCTTTTTTCAAATAACATTTTATGTTATCAAGTATACACTGATAGATAAGGATAATGCTTTTGCAGCTTATAATGGTCTTAGGGTCTTTATCCATAGTAATTCTGATAAAATCATCTACAAATTTTCGAAGTATATACGTTGTATGTTTAACAAGGTTCCAAGATTTTAGACTTTCGGTCATAATCGTTTGCATTAGTTGAAGACTTTTTTGTTTCTCAATTTCATCATTAAAACTTACTATATATTTTGCAGTGAGCTCCCATTTGGCTTCAATAAGTTCTTGCAAATATTCCTTACCACAATCTCGATTAATATTTTTATTAAACAACATATCTTTAACGTGGTCATCTATAATATGAAGTCGGGGAAAATCTCTTTGAACAAGGTGTATATATTTTTCCATGTGACGAATAATACTAATCCTTCGTTGTATATCCACACTTTTATTTGAGAGCTTACTGACTGTTATCCAAGCCGTCTCAATAAAGTCACCTTTCAATGCATCCGGAAAATCTTTACACACTAACATAGAATATACACTTTCTAGATCGTCGTGGTTAAGATCCAATGTGTATTGTTTTAATACTTCGTATAGCTTTACCTGAACCTCATAATTTTCGTTTAATATTCTGTTAAACAACGTTTCGTACAGTACCATTCTTAGAGACACATTTTTTGTTTTCATCCACGCACCTTTTATAATAGGATTCAAGGTATCTGCGTCGTAAGATCTGAAAGCGAGCCGTAAGCCATGCTTTTGTATTGATAAAGGAGCATCAAGTAGACTGTCAATAAATTTTGAACTAGATGGCAAACTAGTGAAATAATTGTAAATCACTGGAAAACAGTAATGCACATAGTCACCTATAATATATTTTTGTATGATGGATAACGAGAGAGGTGGTCGCGGATGATACGATAATCGACAAATCGCCTTTTGCACTTGTAAAACTCGATTATCTATATTCTTACGATCAATCTTGGGAGAAGTAGGGACATATTTTTCTAAGAAACTTATTATAGACTTCTGATCTGCCAAATAAAATACGCCAACCACGGCCATTTTTATATTCCTATATTCGCGACGACCTACTGGCAGGTCTGATAGGTACTCCATAAAATAATCAAGATATTCCTTTGCGACGTCGTTTGGAAAGTATACTTTTAATTTTCTGAATAAACGACAGAGTCTAAAGTTCCATCTGTATGTATTGCATCTGATTTCAGAAATACCATTTACAGCCGTTTCTATATCTTCTTTTAACCAACGAATAAAATCTTCTTCACTACTTTTCTCAAATTCTTCTTTATACTTTTCATGGTACTGATAAATCTCCATGTGGGACTCCATAAATTGAATCACAACGGCTGGACAATCGTCATCAGCTCTTTTAAAACAGTGTATTATAGACCATACTTTGTTTACAAAATTTTGGATTTTATATGTAATACTATCGTAATCCCAGTAGTTTTTGTTTTCATATTCTTTGCTATAATCAGGATGGCACATTAGAGATTCAATTTTTTTTACACAATTACTCAACAAATATTTTGCGATAAAAGCTTTTCTTTCATCAGTGAGTCCCTCAATTATTGACTCAAAATGATAAAATTGACAATGATCTTCAACATAGTCTTTTAGTGCGTCTGGTATGATCATGTCGTGGAGAATGTGATATATCATTGACCTAAACTTATAACCCGATCGTACATACGATGCTGTTGTGTATACGTTTAAGCTATGCAATAGGTTATCAAATATCGTCCAACATTCATTGTTAAATGAATAAATATCATTAACTTCGATGATCTTATTTATAAAAGCCTCTTTGTGTTTCTCACTCTCGTTAACATGTCTTCCGTAGTAGTAACTTAATATTTCACTAGTATCATTTTGATTTCTAGCCGTTTCAGGCAGAATGTTCACGATTCGTGACCTCTCATCTTTATCGGGAGAGAGAAAGATATAGCGCTTAATTGCAGAAAATGCTTTGGGAAAACTAACAAACTTATACCATATATAAATTTTGACACCCGAGTGCTCATCATTTCGGTCAATGTGCTTCAAAGCCCATTCTTCTCGTTCATCTAAATTAAGCATCTCGTAATAGTTCAACCGATAAAAATCCATTTTCATTTCAAATTCTTCTCCATCATATTTCGACACATATAATTGTTTCATATAACAGTAAAGTTTATTTGCAGGAATTTTTTCAAGTATAAATTTGTAAGTTTTGTAAAAATTTAAACACCAGTATTCCCAAGCATATTCCGGCAATAACCCTGGGGCTAACTTCTCGACATCTTCAATGGTAAGATGCTTTACCAGCATTCCTTTTTGTAGTATGTTTACGTATAAAATGGGATTATGTACAACTCTGTGTTTGTGTTTCTTTAAAATACTTTTTGAGATTCTTATACCTAATCGTTGTGAGAAATGACAATGGATAGTACTAATACGGATGTGCTCCAAAATGTTCAAGTACTTCTCTTCTGACACTGAATATAAGAAACGAAGCTCCTGTATAATGGAATTGGAATAATTATTTACCTGTAAGTAAGCCATACCAAGCTCAAATGAATTACCAATAAATTGTTTCAGGAGTTTTATATCACGGAAATTGCTGATTTTTCTGGATGTTAATAAATTTAATTTAAAGTTGTCCGGTGTAAAAAGTAGAAATTTTACAGCGTAATTTTTTAGTCTAGCATCAAGACAGTAATTATAGAAATCGATAGCTCTGTCAGCATTTCTCATATACATAGATATAGCTGTGATCATCTTTCTTTTCATCTTTATAGACATGTTTGGAAATATGTTGGCCTCCAGATAGTCCGGGTTTATAAATTGAGAATATTCATCGGAATACATCCATGAACATTTCAGTGCCCGAGAGATATAGAACACATCACCGGTTTTCAATACGTCCAAAATATAATCAATATTCTTGTACTTTGAAGCGATATCAATTTTGAACAGTTTGTCCAGGTCACACTCTTCTGGTTGAGAATTCAATTCCTCGAAGTTTGTCTGCGTAGCTACAGCTTCAGAAACTTTCCAGTTAAGTTCTTGATGCCTTTCTCCTAGATTAGAACCGTTGAGAATCATTTTTCTTTGCTTTTTTGAGTTACTTATTCTGAAAAGAGAGATAATCTTGTCATTTACGTTTTTATAGAAGTTTATATATAGGTTAATGGTCAACAATAATCGTACAGGAAAAGTGGTTTATTTACGCAACTGCAGTAGACAGAGGGCAATGCTTTTTTTATCGTATTTATGTACATACAGTCACGTCCAAAAATATCTTGTTAAGTTTATAAAGATGTTTGGATGTTTGTACGTCCTTCACGCTCTAACCGTTGAACGGATTAAGCTGAAACTTGGCACACAGATATGGGACAGGATAGATTTTATCCCTTGGGATATATCCAATTTTTTTTTCACTACTTTTCACGGGCGAAGCCGCTTGCGGCGTCTAGTTTATAATAAAATATTTTTTTCTAAAATAGCACATCAACGTCACGTCATAAATATGAAGGGGAAGAGCCACACACACGTTCTGATTTCTTTGTATGTATACTAATAAATCGATTGCAGTCAATGATCACTCATATTACAATATCTGTCTACGTTTTCTTACCTTATTAATCAATTTCAAATTTAATTTATGGCTTGTATTGAATTAGTTATAGCTATGGTTACATTTATACTCCTGGATTTGTGAAACTAAGGTCGTAACCCCAGATCAGAGGTACTCAAACTTATTTTATATATCTTTAAGAAATAATTATTTTCTAGTACCTGTCGAAATTATTCTAAACTACTTTAAATACTATTGTATATTGTAAAACTATTGTTTTACATTTTACTTTAAGAGCGATGGAAACATTAAAGTATTATATTAATAATACATTTTTCCCTAATTTCCTCTGAGCTCTTTACTGCCCGCCCCTGTTGATTCCCAATGCGTACAAGCGTTTTCGCATACTTTGAGAATCACTGCCCTAGTTTGAATATTTTATAATCTAGTCACATAATACGTTATAATTATCACTCCACTAAATATCAATACGAAACAAGACCTAAACGAGTCGATAACTTAATGTCAATTAAAATGAGCAAAAAGTTGTTATCACAAACTAGTTGTTATTATTGCGAAATCGAAGTGACTGATGTTGTCAATTTCAACATGTCAAATAACTTTGACAGTATGAATGATTAGGTTCAAGGTCATTGTCAAGAGTGGGTGTCAAGATAAAGGTGTTGCCAACTATAATTTCAAAATTCTTCTAAACAAACACATATAAGACCCCAACAAATAAAAAAACATCTCTAGAGCCACCTTCGTTATTATAATTTCTTTTGTATTTGAGTACAGTATCTTTCATTTTTCAAAACACACCACATCAATTAGATACTTGCTGTCTGTGTATGATAAACAAATGGATTATTGTAAATCTAACGTTACGATTTTTTTTTCTGGCAACACTGAACATCAAATCAACAAGGACAAAAAGTACGTGAATGTCATCTGTCGTACTTTTGCGGTTACAGATTATACAAATATAATACAATAGGTACAGCCTTTCACACGTCATTTATGGTAAAGCCAAAGAGTATAGTGTTATGTTATGATAAAGTTCACGTAGATTTAACTGCAAAACAGATAATTATAATACAGGCATTCTACCACTTAGGTATGTAACCACGGAAGATCTGTATGTATACAGATACATTCCTTGCTCTGTGTATGTAACAATAATTGAAATGGTGTTGGAACAGGGCACAGAGCAAGGAATGTATCCGTGGAACAAAGATACAAGCCACATACAACACTTGACATAACAAAAAACTATTTCATTGAAAAAAAGTAAAATAAATGTAGGTATTACTTCCAAGCTCCCTATGAGCGGCAGTAGATGGTGGCACTGCCAACTCTTCACATAATAAAAAAATAAAGAAAAAAGAATACCTGTATTGTGTTGGGAAACGTTTTTGTTGGGTACCGCACAAGTATACGGTATACCGAAGCGGAGCGAGGGTGGGTCTACTTGTTTATCATGAAGCTGTTGGAACGTGCCGTTTGTGTAAGTACTTCTTTTGGTTTTGAGCTTTCTACGCAGTATAAAAAACATTTTACATGTTTTTTTCTTATAGACGAAGTTCATTTAGAAGGTAGGCGTGTGTACAGGTCACGAAAGTGGTCAGTAATTAAACAAATACGGAGTTCGCGTTAATGTCACAAATCTTGCTTAATAATATTTGCCTTGTACGCGGTATGAGGAATTGTGGGGGGAGGTAATTCTCTGAGTGAACGCATACCTAATACCAATCAGAAATACAATTGACAAAATTTTTCTTGTATGTAGCTGATTGCTTTTATAAATTACCTACTTATTTTGGGGGATTGAGAAAGATAAGTAGGTACTTATCTATAATAAAAAAAATACAAAAAAATCAGTATAAATTTTTTTTATTAGGAAGTTAGGAAGGCACCCTTAATTAATTAATTAGAAATGTAAATAACACGTATTATAATTAGAAATGTTAGAATTTTAAAACATTAACACATTAAAATAAGACATGCATATATATTGCTCTTAATACTAGATCTATATTACGTTAATCGCACATCAACTATCAAATTCACGTGAGTTAGATAGCTAAGTCACACAGTGTAAACTGATTTAGTTTCTAGAGTTATAAGGCGATATAAATTTGAAGTGCAAATAACTTTGAACTTCATCATTTTCAAACGCCTTTATTTTTTTGACGATATTCGGATGCATTTCTTTCATGTCTTTTGGAACATCGGTAGGTAAAATCATTAACGCGAGTAATTGTGTCTCCTTCAATTCAATATTTGCTAAAGAGCGGCTAAAAATTATATCCAAATTTTTCATGTCTAGAACAAATTGGTAGTTTGTTAATTTATCTTTTATTAATAATGCAATTTCCGAGAGAAAGACTGGATAAAATTGTTGTTTAGCTAATAGTTCTTGAATAAACTGTTGTATATACTTTGCAATATGGTCACATACGACTTCTCGTCGGAAGAAAGGCTTCGCATGGCCATCTTCCTCATACGATGCTGTAGTTGTCACACTTAAACTTTCTCCGATAAAAAATATCAGTTTTAAGTTCCACATAATTAAATACATTTCTTTAACAGGCAATGCTTCCAGGAACATATCAAGAATATGTTTAAGAACAGGGATACTGCGTAAATCTTTAGAGTCCTTGTACCATAAGTCATGGATTTTATTTTCGATTATAATGATGAAATCAAAATAAAATTTCTGAAATACTTCATATTTATGATGCCACATTTTTACACATATTTTAAATATGTGACTTACAAATGCTAAACTTTCTTCTAATTCTTTATTATCATTGTAATGGATGATGTAATTGGCAATAAGGTTTAATTTAGCATCCCACAAGTCATCGAAATCATTTAATTTATCTGGCTGTAATTGCCTTTGTTCTAAAATTTCGTGAATATAATCATCAATAATGTTTTTGCGAACAAAATCTCTTTTCATCAATCTAATATTACGATCAATGCTTTTTACAATTTTCATTTGACGGTATATATTAACTGACTTTACAGGTAATTTAACAATCATTTCCCAGGCGGTTTGTAAATAATCATCAATGAACCTACTAGGCAAACGAGTATTACATATCAAATCAAATAAATCTCCATGATCATCTTGATGTAGATCAGATGTAAAGATCTTTAAAGCTTCGTACAAACATTTTAATTCTTCGCTATCACCTTCTGATTCTTTTAGTTCCTTTATTTTATCATATAACGATTTGTAGATGATCCTTCGTAGAGAAATATTTTTTGTTTTCCTCCAGGTATTGAGTAGTAAAGTAATTAAATTTTTTGTGTCATAACATTGGAAAGCTAATCGGAGACCATGTTTTTGTATGGACATGGGTGCGTTTATAAGACTTTCAGTAAATTTCATCACCAAAGGAAGAGTGACGTTAACCAAATATGCATTGAACATCGGAATACAGCTCTGAACGTAATCACCTTTTATATATTGAAGCTGATTTTCCAAAGGCACAGGAGGTCGAGAATTACCCACATATCTGCATAAAGCTTGTTGTATGTTAAGTAAATTTGTATTAATATCTTGGTAATTTATTTTAGGTTCTGCTGGTTGAAATTTTTTCATTAAACTGACTTTATATTCTTCGTCGCCTAACTGAATTAGACCAAATATTGCAACATTAATACGATCATGGCAATCATTACTTTCCTTCAAAGATTTGTGAATTATGCGATCCAGGAAGTTAATGTATTCTTTGGCGACGTCATTATGAAAATAAACTTTTAGTTTTCTTAATATGATGTTAAATATGTTACGGCAAGTAACAATATTTAAGTCGGCTTGTTCAAGTAAATTTATTGCTAATGTTGCATCTGTTTTTAAGGAGCAAAGTACATCCTTAGCCGTGACTGTTTTGTTTTTTTTAGGTTTTGGTGAGTTAACTTCTATAAATCTTTTAACGATTTCAGGACACTCTTCATCTTCTTTACCAAAACATCTTAGTAGATCTAAAATATTGTTAACATACTTTTGAAGTTTTTTTCTCAGTTTTTTATTGCTTGGGTCCTGATCAAAGGGCGCGAGTTTATCAACAAATATCTTGATAAGATATTGCAGTACAATATTAGACTTATCCTCACCAAGCTTTTCCAATAAAGTCCTGAAATGTGTGTAATTCACATCTAGATCAATAAACTCTAACAATGCCTCGGGCAAGTCAGTGTTGTGAAGAATATGACAAGCAACTGCTATAGCCCTGTAAAATTTGTCAGCATATCTTCCTACTGTGTAAATGTCCAAACTGTAAAATAACTTATTAAGAGCTTCCCAGCACTCAGTATTGAGTTCAAACACATTGTATACACTTAATACTTTATCAATGAAACTGTTTTTATTTTCTTCACTTTCATTTATATGTCTGTCATAATAATAATCGAGTACCTTTTTCAAATCATTTTGGTTCCTTGTTGCTTCTACAAGTATGTTAATCAAATCTGCTCTTTTGAATCTATCTGGTGTAATCATTACATATTTTTTTATTTCGATGAGAGCTTTATCTATATTTACGAATTTATACCACTTATAATCATTTCCACTGCCAAGAATCTCTGTTTGATTATCAATATTACGTAAGGCCCATAACTCTCTTTCATCAATTGACATCATATTGTAATATTTTAATGTATAAAAATTATAAGTCATTTCGAACGGTTCTCCTGGATAATTTGTATTGAATAGCTGCTTTATATATTCAAACTGTTCATTTGTCGGAACGATATTCATAATATAATCATATGCTTTGCAAAATTTTATTTCCCAAAATTCATTCGCATTCTGTGGCAACAAACTGCTTAAATATTTTTTGGCTTCGCCATTTGAAGTATGTTTTACTAATATACTTTTATTTAGTATATTAACATAAAGTAATGGGTTATCTATAACTCTATTCTTATGTTTGAGAATTATACTTCTGGAAATTCTGATTCCCAACCGTCTTAAAGCATTAGGTGTTTCAGTTTTGACAATTACATATTTTTCCAAGAATTCCAAATACTTTTGGTTGTTAAAAGCATACATATATTTTAAGTTATGAATGAGGTAGCATCGATTATTTTCATTACACATTTCAATACATGCGTCAGCTAATACAAAAGAATTTCCAATAAAATTCTGTAGATTTATGGGATTATTTAAAAACGGAGATAGCTTATGCCAATTCTCATTTTTTAAAACATTCAATTTGAACTCTTCAGATGAAAAAATTAAAAATTTAAATGCTATATTTGGGATCCGATTATTTTTGCAGTAAACATAAAAATTCGCAGCACGATCAATGTTTTGAATGTACATTGATATGGTGGTTAACATCTTTTTTTTCATCTTTATGGACATGAAAGGAAATATGTTATCATGAAGATTTTGTGGATTGATTATATGGCTGTTATCATCATGGTATAACCATTGGCACTTCAGGACCTTTGAAATGTACAGGGTGTCTCCCGATTTAAGTATCTCTACAATGTAATTTACATCTTTATACTGAGATGCAACATCTATTTTATATAATTTGTCAATGTCACTCGATTCCTGTTCCATTACTATGTCATTAAAACTTATTTTGTTAGCAATAACTTCAGCCACTTTACAGTTTAGTTCTCGGTGTCTTTCACCTAAATTTTTCCCAGTTAAGACAACCATCTTATAAAAGTAATCTGTAATAGAACAATTAGAAATATATGAATTGTGTAATTAACATTTATTCATAAATAATAATATCTGAGTAAACAAAACAGTGTTATGCTATCTTGGTTCTTGGCATTATACACATAGTTTCATATTCAATAGGTTAAGACAGTAAAAAGATGTATGTACATAAAATTTGAACATAATTATGTTTAACTTTAATAGATTCAATTCTGTACATTGATTTTGTAGAAATTTTGATTTCTTGTTACATTGACATGGAAATTTACATAAACTTTGGCATATACATAGCCTTTGTCTTTAGAATGCCTTTAAATCCAGGCAACTATTTTGAATCTACAGGATAACAGCCAGAAGTAAGAATAAACATGCCACTGAAATTATTTAGGTGAAACTTGGCATGTGTATTTTATATTAAATGTCCTAAATGCTCTAAATTACTATTATTCTATATTGTTTTCATTTTATAAATCTAATTAAAACCTATAAACCCTTATTCCCTCCTTTCTAACTATTGCTATGTTCTACAAGATCTGTAAATGAATGAATAGACAGATGTAACAAAAATAATTTGGCTTTTATTACTCAATTAAAAATAAAGTATTTGTTAAACAATGTATAGATTTATGCTGTTCTATTATAGACAGATGTGATTATTATAGACAGATAATAAATTAAGCATACTTACTGCAATCTTCTTAGAAGTAACTTCAGTCTAGTTATTAAAGAATTTAAACTGAAACAAAATAGATATAAATTGAATTAATCATTATCTTACTTTTAGTCGAGCAAAACTTTATCTACCTACTCTATCAATTATAAAGGGAAAATATATATTTTTGCCAGAATGTCAATCTATCTTTATTTAAATTCAAGTCATTATCAAAGTTGATAAACCCATACCAGATAGTAAGTCTGACGCTTTGCATGTGGATGTAATCATCCAATTATGTTTTTAAATATGTAACTTTTGAGAATATGTCATTGATTGCGTAGAAGTTGTAATAAAGACTTGAACCTATATAATATTATGAGCAATAATTTGGGCACTGAAGAATGTTATGCTTTTAATGTTACTATAGCATCAACAACTCATAGAGACAAATTATCATTATAGAAAACTTCTACTCACCTACTTGTTGGCTATT
>LGAG01003109.1:39324-49955 GCA_001278395.1 Lerema accius
TTTAAATTCAAGTCATTATCAAAGTTGATAAACCCATACCAGATAGTGAGTCTGACGCTTTGCATGTGGATGTAATCATCCAATTATGGTTTTAAATATGTAACTTTTGAGAATATGTCATTGATTGCGTATGAGCAATAATTTGGGCACTGAAGAATGTTATGCTTTTAATGTTACTATAGCATCAACAGCTCATAGAGAAAACTTATCATTATAGAAAACTTCTACTCACCTACTTGTTGGCTATTTCTATAAAAATCATATCACTCTTATAAGTTTTTTTTAGTAATTATAGTCAAATTGAAATTTGTAATTTGGCCTTTTTAAATAGAACTTCGTACTTCTTATTTCGTCGTATTAAAGTTAATTGCTGCATGGGCTGCTGCACGTAAGTATAAGAACATTATGGGTGTGGCACATACATTTTGATTCTATTAGCAAGAATAATAACAGGTGCAACATTGGAGATTTAAGTACACGGCATTAATGAAATTGATACGTTATCCTATAGATATTATCTGATTATGATGTGAACTAATTTAGGTATGCATATGATTAAAAAGTATATACTCACTGCGTGTTAGTAAAAAAAACCAGTTTTATTTACACATAGTGGTGAAAACTTCAATCAAGTTTGAATACTGTGTTACAATGAGTTGGACTCGCTTCAGGCACTTGCTGTGTCGAAGAGACAGAATCCGATAATTGAATTAACTATAATATTTCAGATTATTTTAGTACTTTTGTATTTTTGTAATTAAGGTAAACAATTGACAATGTCAATTGACATGACATTGACCTTATCTAAGACTGACAGATGGATTGTAGACTAAATAATCCAAAGAGCATAGAACTATACAGATTACTTATTCTAATATTGTAGGTAAATAGGTGTAGGTAAATAAAACAAAAAGTAATATTTGTCTAACATTTATTCTAGATTAAATGTATAGAAATGAAAACAACCATCGTAAGATGAATAATCAGTCTTCTTGCGGATATAAATAGCAAATTTCGCTACCAACTTACAAAATTACACGTAACTAAGTCGTACGAGTAACATTAAAATAAATATCTTATACTTGAACTAGACTTAGTTACTCGATTGATTATTCACAATATGTAACTGAAAGTATATCTTTAATTCTGCGTGATTGCGTTACCGTATTATCTAATTACTGATTTTATAAAGCACAAAATGGTTCCTTTAAAGGAAAAAAATGTTATTACAGTTTATTCGTTAATAGGTACTATTTACATGATCCACAACACTACTGCGTTAACTATTATGTTGAACACTGCTATCTATTGCACAGAAATTAAAATTAATTTATACAACAAGAAGCGGGGACAAGAGTGATGCACATACAAAAAATAATCCACAGAATGACATGTACAAATAGGTTTAGTCTATTATATTGTTTTAATTTACAATCGCAATAAAATTTGAATTATCCATTTAAAGGAACCCATTTTGCAAAACTGGCAGTAGTTTGGTAGGTATAGCTATTTTATAATAATTAATTAATACATGGGTAAGTAAGTAACAAAATAAGTTAAGACTTATTTCAAAATTGTATATACAAGAAATATTTATTTACTGCACATTTGCGAAAAAATATGCAAAAATCATTTAATTAGATATAGAGTCAAATATTTTGCATTTTTGGCAATTATCAGGGAGAGATCTGCGCATACATCATTCATTAATTTATTTCATAAAATAAGTACGTAAGTTAAATAATATTCAGTTGCAATAAACATTTCGTAAAAATGCCACATCCGGGAAGTTTTGCCAACAAAGAAGGTTGCCAACCACTGGATTATTATAGTCCAACGAAAATAAGGTCTTAGACCCACCTCTTAGTAAATGAAGCATTGGATGCTTTTAGATTTAATTACAATCCAAAATCAAAGGAATATATTCCATTTTGGCATAATTATCCATTTTGGAATATACTATTACATTCCTACCTAAATTGGCAACTCAGTAATGTAGTTTGGTAGTCCACAAACTTAAGCATTAATCTTTTATTTTATTTTACATAACCTTTAATTAATCGTTATGATATCGTTATGTTAAATAAGTAATCGCTTTAAAATGTAGCATCATGACTAGTTCATTGGCAGTTTTATTTTTAGTACCTAGGTACTTTAGTACATTATAAGAATTAAACAAATGGGTGATCTTTGATTAAATCATAAATAACTGACATGGGTATTATAATAGCGTGAATTTAGGAAAATTAAGTATAAATTATCAATCATCAATCATCAATACATATATAATAAAATTGAAGTTGAGGGGGGCTCTGTTTGTCTGTGTTTTTGAAAGAGTAGGTATCACGCCAAAACGGCTGATTTGACAGAACAATGGATGAAATACACACATAATCCTTAACTCAGGGCTCTATTTAGGCTTTAATTTATTTAAATCATATCATTATATCAAAAGATATTATAATTTAAAGTTTGTATGGGACTACTGTAATATTATCATGTGTCAAACACGATAGTATCACCATGGTTACCGAGTAAGGATTCCTGATAGTTTAAATTAAATCGTAGCTTTTAGTCGTAATCGTAATCTAATGAATGGATCCGGAATTGTTATCGTGATTGATTTTTGAGGCGATACGAAGTTCGCTGGGTCAGCTAGTTTTATCATATAATTCTCATTTAAGTTAGGTACTTAAATGCATTAATCAAAGATAAATAATTATGCACTTCAATTTTGTGATTTGTTTAGAGTTAATTTAAAAAAAAATTACTATTTATAAATAATTGTACCTAAACTTTACAGGTGCAAAGTTTGCCAGAACCTTGTTAGGTACCTACTAATACATAATTTAAATCTGTAATTTTATTTATTAATTTATGTATTTTATGAGACATATCAAAGGTATTATGAAGCATTATACATAATTATAATTATAAATTTCAAGACTTTATATAAAATTCAATAGGTAAACGTAAATGTTATATCAATCCAAAAATTTATAAACAGGAAATATTAATGTTTGAGCAGTCGTCAGCTAAGAAATACATTAAAATTGGGTTAATATTATGGCCTTAGGTACATACCTAGATGCAGCATAGAATAGTGCGTTAATTTAAATACCGTTATTAATGTTAAACAGCATTAAGTGACAACTTGGGCTTTTTGGACACATCAGGGGAATTTAGTTACATGTTTGTAGGTTCCATAATATCGACTTAAGAAAATGTAATTGCTCCTCCTCCTCCTTTATACAAATTTCGGCAAGTCACAGCATGAATTCCCCGCATAAGAAAATAATTATTTATAGTCCGGGGAGCCTTCACAAAAGGGTGGGAAACTCTGATCTTAGATTGCGAGAGAAGCCAAAAACTGTTGATAAAGGACATCATTCATTTCGTACCCAAAAATGAAAGTGCCGGCCAGAATAAAAAAATAGTGGATTCTTTTTGGAAACAATGTTCTGAAGATTTTTTACTATGACAAGGAACCGCTACGATTAACCCCCCGGGTGCTATTTGAGTTCAAAGTTACGTGCCGTTTATAAAAACTCCATACTAAAATGTTACGGGAAATAACGTCTACAGATATTTTTTTAATAACCGAACATCTACAAGTTGCCCCTGCTAAACCGAGATAGAATAGGTAGAATAATACACACGATGTAGTGGCAGCGTGAGGTCCAGACACTTCTTTTATATGTCCATGACAACAAACAAATAAGAATGCTTTCAAGAGGTTTCAAGCTGATGGAGTGGAAAAGACGTGGCATCAACATAAACGGTGAATACATCACACACCTACGGTATGCCGACGATATAGTTATCCTGGCGAGTTCCCTGGAGGAATTTAGTACGATGCTCAGGGACTTCAACAGCGCCTCACGACGGGTGGGTCTTAAGATGAACAAGACGAAAGTCATGTCGAATGTCCTTGTCACACCCGTACCGGTTGTTGTTGATGGCGCTGCTCTCGAAGTTGTTGACGAGTACATTTACCTGTAAGTCCAACTTCGAGAAAGAAGTCACTCGTAGAATCCAACTCGGTTGGGCCGCGTTCGGGAAACTACGTGATATCTTTTCGTCCAAAATACCTCAGTGGCTGAAGTCGAGGATGTTCGAGCAGTGTGTGTTGCCAGTGTTGACCTACGGATCCGAGACGTGGTGCTTCACTATTGGCCTAATGCACAAGCTCAGAGTCACGCAGCGGGCTATGGAGAGAGCTATGCTCGGTATTTCTCTACGTGATCGAATCAGAAGTTATGAGATCCGTAGAAGAACGAGGATAACCGACATAGCTCGGAGAAATAGCCGGCTGAAGTGGCAATGGGCTGGCCACATAGTTCGTAGGACCGATAACCGTTGAGGAAGAAAGGTCCTCGATTGGAGACCACGCCTCGGAAAAAGGAGCACAGGGCGCCCCCCTACCCCATGGACTGATTACCTGAAGAAAACAGTGGGCATCCTCTGGATTCAGAAGGCTCAGGACCGCTCGGAGTGGCGCAAGTTAGGGGAGGCCTACGTCCAGTAGTGGACATTAAAAGGCTGATGGATGGGATGGATGGATTAAGAGGTTTCTGTATTTGTGATTACTGTATGATTTTCTCCGGAAGAAGTATTTGGAAATCGTCTGAATGTATATCATGTGCAGCGCCAGATAGCCATTCGGATCACTCGCGGATAACGTATCGTACGAGGAGATATCATATGAGGCAGCTACCGTTCCGTTTACATTTCCGCCTTTGGATATACTGGCTGATATAGATGCGAGCGTATATACTCAAGTTAGCTCCATTCGCCAGAAGGCCGGAAACATTACAGAGGGTGAGCTCGAAATGCCTGGACGGAGGAGGCACCGACAAACAATCGTTGAATGGCGCGTTTGGAGGAGCAGAGAGTGCGCGCCAACGTGTACTTGGTGTTATTCTGCCAAGTTTCGATGCCCGAATGGAAAGACGCGAAAGTAACGTCATCTATAGCTGACACAGATGTTCACCGGACATGTGTACCTACTGTCTGAAAAAGCGAGCGGCGCTTCCTGGTCGAAGCGATCGGAGAAGGAGAAGACCTTTCTTCGCTAGCACTAGTAGCAGCCATGCTGGCTGAGATCTCCGAGTGGAAAGCCGCGGTCTCCTTCTGTGAGTCCGACTCGGGATCGGGAGAGGGCCGACTCTGCTCAAAGACGTCGATAATCGTTGTTAGTTTTAGTGGTTTTAGTGGACTATCTAGATTGCCAAAGATTATCTAGCACTGTGAGGTCTCCTCGATCTACTTCTTCAATGCTTAAGTGATCAAAGCCCAAGTTCAGCGGCCCGAAATCTGGCGTCAGGCTAGTACGACTAGTTTTAAGCACACAGGTAAAAAAAAATTCACTAGTTTGTCAACTTTTAAGCGTAATATGATGCTCCATAAATTGTAGGAAAAAAAATATTTTTTGTATTTTCATACTCAAATAGCAGCCAGGGGGTTGAGCGTAGAAGTTCCTTGTCATAGTAAAAAATCTTCAGGACATTATTTCCAATAAGAATCCACTATTTTTTTTTTCTGGCCGGCACTTTCATTTTTGGGTACATTTTGTTCCAGACTTGAATGATCTCCTTAGAAGAAAAAAAACAATTAGAAGATAGTTGAAAACATAAACAGTTAGATCGTTTTTTAAGTCGATATGCATTTTAGCGCATTATAATAAGACGTATGAAGACACAGCCGCTAATATTGACGTTAATGCAACGAAATAAGTTAAAATTTAGTTACATTTGGCGTCATTAATACTTAAGAATTAACACTTGATTACAATTATAAATATACTTTACAAAACTGTTTAATGTTTTTGAACATAACATTTCGATTTAAAAATATATTTCACTTAAATAGAATGTTAAAACATCTTAAGATGTCAAACGTTAAAGTAAAGCAATTAAAATATAAAACTTAGTAACAGAGCGACTATAAACAAGATGGTCCGCGGAATTATATTCCTTGTTCCTTGGTTCGTAAAGACTTTATTCCCTAATCCATCAGTTACCTATGATGTGGTGTTCTGCAGCCTCCTGTAATAGGAAAATATAAATATAATACGAATTAATATAAATAATATCTTATTTTCCAATTTGCTGTAAAAAAAATGTATGCGTTAAAATATTTTTAATCCAGGTTGAAAAAAAATATTTAGAAAAACCGTTATAATATTAGTATCTATTAGCATTTTTCCAGAGGCTATTGATATAATGACACTTTAAGTATGTTGAAATCTGTCAAGCCATGCCAATGAAATGGACATACATTACATACGCTCTAAAACATTACCATCTTTCTAGCACAATCGGGTAAAAATATATTAAAATCACTTACTTCTTGGTGCACTCTTTAATGTGGACTTGGATATACTGTCACTGTCTTCAGACTCTGAACACACTTGGAAACTGGTTTCTGAAATATAATCAACATTTAAATTAAAAAAAAAACAAAAAACAAAAAACAAAAAAAATCTAGTAACATTTGCTAGATTATTCTAGACTCTTTACACATAATCCTCAGACGATTTAATCGAATATAAACGGATAAGTTTACTTTCAAAAGCTAGTGAGTTCACATTAAGACACTATTCTAGGAACAAACGCCAATGTACCTAACCTTTACCATTTTTAACCTCCCTCCCTCCCATGTAACACACCGTAACGTTTTTCTACAACCCTCTCCCCCTCCATAAACGTTACGTAACACAATGACTATTTTTATTATCTTAAAATGTTGCCATTTAGCCAAGTTAAACAAATTATTTTCTATTATTTTTTTTAATAAAAACAATGTTACATAACGCGTTGTTTGTCCCCCTAATCATAAGATATTTACATCATCATCATCATATAACATTGTACAAGACCCTTCAAATTACGTGACGAAATACTTCAACGGCCCCATATGGTTCAAATAATATTATTTTAATACATACCTGTATCATATCTATGTTTGTGTCGACTGGGCATATCTTGGTTCTCAACATGGCCAAAAGTACGGAACCCGACCGCGAATTGAGCGTAAGGACTTATTTCATACAGTTCTGAAATCCACGTACAATGGCGTTAAAAATTTTTTTGGATGTAAGTGGCTCCATCTTGCGTAATCTACTAAAATATAATTATGAAATGCTTTGTAAAGATGCGTACAAACTATATAACAAAACATGTTATAAAACATAATTAAATAACATGTTTTGTAAATGTGGACGATTTGTGATTATTTTAATGTGTACTGTCTTGTTATATGTTTCATTGTGATACAACAATATTAGATAACGGGTACGTGTTATATAACAGAAGTTATAAAACATGTTACTTAATCTGTACGCACCCTAACAGTTTCATTCAGTTTTGGACACTTAATAACATTATTTTTTGTCAGAAACGCATCGGTGACTACATTTTTATTTTTCGCTTGAACCTTCTTGTATAGAAAAGTGTTAGAAAACTGTTTTGCTATCCTATGTCTAGATTGAAGCGATACATTACAAAATATAATCTTTGCTACGATTTCGTGTCGCTGTCGGTTTGACGAAGGTTCTTGCGTAGGTACAACGATTTATCGTTGGTATTAAGTTACCAACGTAAAAAATAATATAAAAATATCAACTCACCATGTTTGCTGTTATTCCTAACGTGTATCGGCGCGCTATATATTCTATTCTGTGCGTTAATAGCGTTTTCTTTTACGTTGGTTAAATTACTATGAGATGTGTTGGCTGTGATATTTCCGCTCTCTGATTTATCGACAGTTATCGAGTCTCTGTATTCCGTGAGGTTGCCAGCCCTGAAAAAAGTGTTTCAATAATCGCCCATAGCCCGGTGACTTGCATCGATCTTAAGTAGTCGATAAAGTTAAGCAACTGCGGGCGCGGTCGGAAAGTGGATGGGTGACCGCTGGTGGCAAAATTTCTTAAACGTTTCCATGCTTCGAGGGCACGTTAAGCTGTTGGGCCCAGTTGTTATCGTTAGATAGTCTTCACTAAGCATCAAACCTCTCGTACGCACCTTAACACGACAGTGTATACCTCGTTTTTTTCGTCGTGATATAAAAGGTAAACAATCTTACACTGTCTTTTTATTGTAATTAACGATTTAAAAATAAGACAGACACAAATTAAAAAAAAACTAGAGAATAAACAATAATTTAATGTTAAAATAAATTTCTGTATACTTCTAAATATTTTTTTAAATTAATGAAATAAATAAAAATAGTGCCAAGATTGTTTACCTTTTATATCACGACGAAATAAACGAGGTAAGTATATATGATTGTGAATTTGCAATAAACATTTGATACGATACCTATTCCTCTTCACGAGGATGAAGACACAGCTCATCAGGCAAATAATAAGAAGGATTGAGCTGAAGATTATCACCAACATGTTAATATCCAGATACTCCGCCGGTGGACCAACTTCACCTGAAAATATGGTGCTGCTAGTACAGTGTACAGTTTTGACTTTCGTAAAGTGAGCTGTTAGTTTCTTAGGGTCGTTTTTTTTATCGGTAGTTAAGGCGAGCAATGGTTAAAATATTAACTGAGTAATAGTTAAATTAGCCTCTAAATCATTCGTAATAAAGCGCTAATTTATCCATTAGTTAATATTTTAACCGTTGGTCCCCTCACTATGGATCAAAAAAAATCGACCCTTTGACGAGTAATTAACTTATTAAAATAGTACAATCAAGGCAACTCACTCCCGTCCTCATTCTTGGTAGCGTAGCTGTAAGTGGTGGTGACACTTCCGGCTTCATTGGTGGCGGTGACGCGGACCTGGTACCAGGCGCCGGGGGTCAACGACCCCGCGGCCAGGCTGCTAGGCCTGTAGGTAGGCCCTGAGCGGTACAAGCTGAGACTGTTAGGCCACGCTTGTTCTTGATAGGCCTGTGTCACAAATTTATGATGTTAGCAAATTTGTGATTTACGCAAGCAATGATAGGCAGAGGTATTGGAAGGGTTTTCAGAATGTCAAATTTGCAACGCGTGGTTGGTACCAACCCCATCCGGGGTAACGATATCTGTAGCGACATACATACGTCGTAAAATGTCTTCAAGTCGAATTGAAACAGGCTTATCGTATTTTATGTTTAAGTTCCGATGCACGATTAGTACGATATCAGATGATACCTCACCTGGCGAGAGATTTTCCTTTGCCGAAGTGTCATGTTTTCCCTAAATCCATATACTAGTAACCAGTTACCCATACCATGGAGTTGTGAGCTCGTATCCAAGACCGGGAGCCGAGCGGGCGGTAGTCTAGGTCCCAGGATCGAAGGTCGCAGCCAGCATCGTCCCAGCCGGCCAGCTGCACGAAGATGTGGGAAGCATTGCTCCAGAACCACTCGTTTGTTGACGGCGGGATCGGTACTGGAAAATGTCAAACATGTAAAAGATCTGTAACAATTTGAACAACTGACTCGAAAAGGGCCATCACACAAATAGAGGAAAAAAAATGTATGCAATAAATTCCAACCGTGTGTGCCTTCGGAGCCTTTGTACATTTTTATGGTATAGAGATAGCAAACAAGATGGCAATGCTCCCAATCTCTGCCGCTCGTGGAAATCGTAACGGACGGCTTGTAATTGGTTTTGTTATTAATAAAATGAGGGTTGGCATTAATTTTGCCTGTAAAAATTAATTTTGATGATGATGAGCAGACTATTTCGTTAAATAATAATTACGTCCCCTCAGCTTACTATCCCTATCCATTTCTATTTCCTTAGATATAATTAATTACCTCCACCCAATGTGCTAACATCCAGATATGCAGGTTGCGACGTCCCAACTTTGTTAGTAGCAGTTATCCTCAAGGAGTACTTAGTGCCGCACTTGAGGCCAGTTAAGACATGTTTCTGGACGCCGGACAAGTTGGGCAGCTTAGTGGCTGACCACGCCTCTTGCCAAGGTCCATTTGCTTCCTTCCAGGTCAGGCTGTAACCTGAAGGTTTAAATTGCAGTTTGTAAAGTGGTTGTAAATTTTGTGACAGGGTATTCTGAGAAAATAGGTTCTGTACTTACTAATTTTCTGACTCGAACTCCGATTCGTAATCGAGTAGTAAGGCTGTTCCCATTCCACCAAAATAGAGTCTTTATACGGAGTGGCCCTTAGTACCGGTGCCTCTGGTAGAGGCAGAACTATCACGGTATATTCCACTTGATCGGATCCGTACAGATTCTTCGCTAGACAGGTGTAGTTGCCGCTTAAAGATTGATCGATGTCTGAAAGAGAGAGATGGAAGAGTAAACATTGACTTCTAAACACAACATAGTCTACATTTTCAACATCTTTACTAGGTTTGGGTCTCCTCTCCCTATAAAGAAAGAAGCCATAACCCAAATCCTGGTGGAAATGGGAGGGTAAAGGAAGGTTGCAAACTCACCTTCCTACTTCCCCTTTGCTTATGCCCACCGACACTGATCTCCTAAAGGTCTACTAAAGATACTCTGCTAGTTAATGATGTAATACTTACTATTAATAAGCAGACTATCGTCGTGGTTCCTCGTGAACCGCGGGTGGTGCGTGATGATGTTGTGCTTGTGGTACCACACGGTGCGCGGCGGCGGCGAGCCCACGCACTGACACACCAGCAGCAGCGAGCTGCCCACGCCC
>LGAG01003167.1:0-26253 GCA_001278395.1 Lerema accius
GCCACACTATACTAAGGTATAGTGTATGGAATATAACTATATTACTGAAGTCACAGATGAAAATAAAAAAAATATTAAGTTGAGGAAACTTTAAATTAATATCAAATTTTTAAATTAAATGTAAATAAATGTTTAATAAATAAAGTCACCATTTTCTGTAAGAAATTCGTAATACCTACTTAATTTTTTTTTATTATTTTTATATCTAGTTTCTGTAATCTTGTCTGTTATACATACTACTTGTATGAATACGATGTGTTACATTTACTATGCGTCCCGTGACGGCTCACTTTGTTAAAAAAACGTATTTCAATAAAGCTCTCTCAAGTACCGTAAGCTTACAAAAGCTTGTAAAAAGGGCTTGCGGGTAATTCGCAGAGCTTCAAAACTCTATTTGGAAGCGACCATATATATATATATATAACCGAATATATCGCGCGACTTTTAAGCGATAAAAAGTACCCTATGTCCTTTTTCAAGTTCAGTTCTATCTCAATGGTCTTTATATTGAGGCATTTTTATACTCAGTTTGGAGCAATTGTGGTAGGTCATGGCCTAACTCACGTCGTAATTGGCCACGAGACGTGTTAAATGATATTTATTAATGATCCAGACCACACTCAGTTACCATACAGACTTGGCAACTTTTACTCAACTTGGGCGTTAAAAGTATTTTTAGTGCACTCGACATCGCGAGGAGAGTAATTTATGTATGTCCATTTTTTTAGCAGGCTCTACAGCGTAACGGCTTAACTGATTCCAGCGTTAAGTTTATTTGTTACAGTTTCACGTGAAATCTTTGTGAACATTGTAATCATGAAACTTTGTGCACATTATACATTCTTGGAGAGATTAAAAGTAACATTAGAATACTTGTTAATAAAAGAAAAAATTGCGAGTGAAGCCGCGGGTAAAAGCTAGTAAGCTATAAATTTTTTAACACGGCCCTTTGGGGCCCTTGGGACCCTGGACCCTGGGGCATTTTACTGCCACCCTATAATTACACCACTAAACCAAGGTCAGAGTTACACAGACTTCGGAACTTTCACAGTTCGCCTTGTGCCCCCGCGTGGGCGTGGGTTGCAAGTACAATTTAAAGTATCCAGTACAAAATAACAAGTCCTATTACTAAATGCAAGTCTATGTTGCATCATTTTATAAATACTTTACTATTGATTTTAGCCAAGAGGTTCTCAAACTTTACCTCTCATTGACTATTTTCAAAATTTTGCTAGTAGGTACTGGTGGACCCACCTATGTAATGCGTCGTAACATTTTACAAGACCCCTCCAACCAAATTGCGTTACGTAATACTTGAACGATTCCTGCAGGTCAATTTTACCTTGTCTCTATAGTCGCTCTGTACCTCCCGATTTTTTTATGATTAGGTGTCCCGCGCGGGAGACGATTTGTCCCGCTTTTTCGGGATTTTGAAACTATGTCTGACTTTCATTGTTTTTTTGTTTTTTTTTTTTATTAAGAAGACAGCCTTATTGTAATGTAAAATAACGAGTAACGACCAAATTCCAGTAAGTACCTAACGATAGGATAAACCACATAATTATAAAAAAATCGAACTAGTAGGTACCTAATCATCAAAAGAAAAAAAAACAAGTGCTGAAAACTATTGCGTAACAAAACTTCTGAATTTATACTTTTTTTTACTATGTCCCGCTTTGGACATGAGTCCCACTTTTTCGGCAAAAAATAAAATGCCTGGCAACGCTGCTTGCAACTCTGTAAATACGACGTTTTTCCTCAAAGCTATGACTATAAGTTTCAACTTGCTACATGTTGTAGCGACCTGAATATGTCGCGATTTCTTTACCAAAATTAGTAAGTTGTTTCTGGCAAAACTCGCTACTCAAAGTAATCTCGACTTTAGTACAATGAAACAACGTCCAAAATCGCGTAACCTTGGAGTATTTAAAGGAGAAACTTCTGCAATACGAATCAAATTAAATTTTTATTTTTTTTTCGTTTCATTGCATGGGATGGGAGATTATATTTTGGAGGTGTACGAACTTCGACCGCAGTCGGTCCTCAGGTCAGACTAAATGCGCATTGCAGATAACAGATAAAATATCTAGACCTCCTTGCAGGCAACCATTCATACGAATACTCAGCCGGACGTTCAAATTCAATTTGGAATCATTTTCTTAGGAACTACTCTTAACGAACGTCAAAAATAACGTGGCAATAAAAGTTACTAAAGTCTCGATAGACAAAACTAATAATTTTATCGGCTTTATGAAAGACAAATTCGTCATGAATATTTTTGCCTAGAAGTAAGCTAGTGTCGGTTAAGAGGAAAAAAAACCACAGGATGCTTTTTATTCTAATGATGTAAATCATTTAGATTTGAATTTAGGGGCGACAGTTAGTCAGTAAATCCTGAATGAAAGCGGCTTGGAGAGTTATACATATTTCTGCTCTTCGAAAATGTTTCCTTTAAAGCCCCAACTTCCCCTAATACGGCAATTGGATCAGCTAGTTACGTGTCCTGTCCCCACTGTCCCCAATAAAGGTCCTTGCACCAATGCATTAGGAAACGACTGCCAGGACGCGAAAATCGATTGCAGCTTTCGTGGAAACCGAATCGCGCATGCTCGCATATTTTATTAGATTTTACGACGAACTTTATAAGTGTATATCGAATGTAGCCATTGCAATTGAATTTAATTGTATCATCTTGTTATTTGAGTCTAGTCCCTTAAACAAATCAGGAATTTGATACGTAAGAAAGGCCTATGGTTTATTATAATGGTATCTGGGCAATCCTTTTTAGCTGATTGCACCAGAAAAAGGAGAATCTTTTTCGAGCGTAATGTATGTTTTTTTGGTATGCTCTACAGCCCAAACGTCCTGGAGCAAGTGGAGCAGCGTGGCGCATGCTCTAGGCCTCCTCAGTTATGAGGAGATATTTACTCAGTAATGTGCCATTAATGGGTTGAAGTGACATTTGCTAAGGTCATGAGAATGTCCCCACTTACAAACCCGTTAATTTTTAAGACTGAATGTAATCGTCGTACAATTTACGGTCCCATAACATTTAATGGCCCTATAAATGGTTATAGCGTTAGGTGGGACGACTGGTGACGTCACCCAATGTTTTCGTTGCCATGGTGATATTAGGGCGTGGGAATGAATTGGAATTATTGCAATCGGTCAAATGAATCTATAACTGATACTTTTTACCCGACTACTGGTTTTTGGGGTGTATGTGTGTAAATATCTATACTTACTTTGGGACGTTCTACATCTCATAGACAGACAGATTTCAACATTATGAGGTGTCATTGGATTCGTCTCGATTGTGGAAGTGATATAGACTGCTTATTCGTATACAATTGCGACTAAATAAGTGACGAACAATAATCTGTCACCTCGCCGTATACTACCAAGCGGCCGGCTTCATATGATAGAACGGCTGCATATTTATGTTTGTAATTTTTCGGCTGGATGGCACCCTCTTATTATTATTATTAGCAACTAGATTTTTTGTTTTTCTATCGTAGACTAGTACTCTAGTAGGTCAATAGTCGGATTAACTTTATAATATCGTATAGACTTATAGGTAAGACCTATCACTTGTTACATTAAAACCTATACCTACCACAGGCTCATAAAAAAGAATAGAAGGAGCAATCCAGCCAAAAATGGAGCCACTCAAACATGAAGCCGGCCACTCGGTAGTATACGGCGAGCGAGTAGGTAACAAATTTTTGTTCGTCACTTATTTAGTTGCTATTATATGACCGTTCTGTCTATACTTGGGTCTGTACAAATATTGGACAATCAGCTTAGGCTAGGGGCAGTGATCTAATTTACACACCCCAGCTGACTGTGTGACGTCATCGTGACTCACCCTCACCCCCGATCGATATGGAATTTGGGGATGAAAGGCTTCCCTCGTAGGTTTATGTTTGGCTAGGTTTTACCTGCGAGTTCTGTTGGTATTAGAGTAATGTAATGTAATATACTTATTAAAGAATTAGCGTTGCCATATTTTTTTGTAGGGATTTAAAAAAATATTGAGCGCAAAATGCGGGACTTATGTCGAAAGCGGGACATAGTAAAAAAATTATATAATTAGAAATTTTGAAATATACATAGTTTTCAGCACTCGGATGTTTTCTATTTCTTCCTGATTTCTTTCTCTTAATGATTACTGAGTTTTAGGTTACATAGATAGCAAAAATATGTAACTTTATTAAAAAACATTATTACTTTAAATCAGATTTACTCTCTCGTTACTTGCTTGAATCTGATTTTTACAATGAAGACTGCATTCTAAATATAAAAAACAAAAAACAATTGAAGTAAAAAAGAGTTTTATGATCCCCAAAAAGCGGGACAAATTCCGTCCCGCGCGGGACATCAAATTTTTTCCCTAAAAAAATAGGGACGTCTGGCAATGCTACACAGAACTATTACCAACCTAGGTAGTATTGCGAATTGGTACTTTAAAAAAAATACTAAGAGGGTTTCACAAATCTAGCTTGGTCATGCGTGACAGTACTTTTGCAATGTAGGTAATTCGGCTTTAAGTAAATATTTTTTTTTTCTTTATTTATTGATTCCAATTGAAACTATTATTTAATGCAGTCTGCAGAGTTGGCTGAACGAGTAGGCGAACCGGTGTGACTCACGCCCGTAGGTGCGGGTTCGAACCCCGGTGAAGTCATCTTTGTGGGCAGGCAACTCTGAAAGCCGTTCAAGGCGAACTATGTACTAGCCATAGAGTTAACAACACGTAGACAGGCGATGCTAGGTTTATTCATTCATTCATTCACTCACTGAATGGAAAATGGTAATTAATTTCCTTTGATAATTTTGACGACCCCATAGCCTAGTTGGTAGTGACCTGCGAAGCAAGGGGTCCCGGGTTCGATTCCCGGTAGGGGCAGATATTTATGTGACAGATAAATGTTTGTTATCGGGTCATGGGTGTTAGTGATGTGTTACTAGTGTTGTCCATGCCACCCGCGACACAGGGAATCCTACTGCGGGGGTATGAGTGTGTTAGCGTTTATTATTTAAAATACTTTTCTTTGGTTGCAAGCTGGCACTAATCTGCTCTTTTGCATCTATGGTGTAAGACCTATGAAAGGTCATTCCTTTTCAAGTATTTTTGACGTCATTTCTATAAGTTATTAATTCTATGTACGCACCCAGTTATGAATGAATCGACTATTTAGGCAACAAGTATTGTAGTCAGTGATAACGGGATTTTTTTAACTACACAAGTAGTTAAATAAGTATCTTAATGTAAAGGCTGCGCGTGCGCAAGTAGCATTGAAGCTTTTTATTTTCATTACGAAACGTCAAAGGCGTAGGCTTATTTTATGAATTTTTAAGTTATGCCCTCATTGCAATCAGGAAATTGCAGTTTCAATTCAAAATAATTAAAATAAAAACGCTGTTTTTATTAAAGATTGTGATATTTTGCCAGTTGATAAGATAAGAGTAGATAAGATAAGCTGAGATTGTAGATTTGATTGTCCGATTGAAAAAACAAAACGAGTTGTGTCCCCTCTCCCGTTTACCTATGTAACTTATCATAACATTTTACAACACCCCCCTCAAATAGTATTACGTAATACTTGAACCGCCCCTTAATTGACTTATGTCATTTATATAGATTCTCGTTCAAAGTTATAGATAGAAGTTTTTACACCATAGCATAGAGATAGACAATAAGTCGATAATTACAATTCAATCTCAATTACAATTAATTGTCGTTAGAATCGTAATAATAATAGTTTAGTTCATTCAGAGGATTCGTTCATTCGTTCCTAGGATAGAAAGTGTACGATCGATTCGATAATCGGTCTTGGGACTCACCGATTTGCCGATTGGCTGATTGGCTGATTCGGTGTTGCCATGTGAATTGTATAACCAAGTATTATAGTGTGGGCTGAGGATAGAGTAGCTAGGGGCAGAGAAAGAACAAACATCAATTAACATTATAACCTAAATTAGTTTCCGTAGCAGCCACAGATCAATAAAAAAAAATAGACGGAGCCATCCGAAAAGTGACGAACGTAAATATGAAGCCGCTCGATTATGAAGCCAATCTCTCGGTAGTACACGGCGAGCGAGTGACAGATTTTTGTTCGTCACTTATTTAGTCGCTATTGTGTACGACCGCTCTGTCTATTCTTCTTTATGGGACTGTTGTAAAGATTAAGAATATTAGTTATCAGATCTTCATAGTTTGTCGTTGTTTTGACTTTTATCAATCTGTCAGTGTGAATTATCTCTCAAATATCAGCTGATACATGAAATTGGACGTTGTTAATTGGATAAGCCTGTTATACCGCAATGAGTGGTAGGCAGTTATTTAAGGTATTATAGGCCTGTGACTTTTATGCATACTCATAGCCCCACACTAGGATTCAACACAGAAACACAAACATACACACATATTGAGAAAAAAAAAATCATCGTGTTTCAGCCCCGTTGGAAATCGAACCCAAGACCCGTTGAATGGCGATCCGGCATTAACCATTGCGCACTGGGTCGTCGCGAATCTGTAAGTCCTTGTCCTTACCAACAAGCTCTGTCACATTCTACTCTGTGTTAACGTGGGCGACCCTAATATTTGGTATTTGTCGAGGCTATATTTCGCCCTAGACACGTAATCCCTGACAGCTATCTCTGTTAATAGAGGATATCCAATATTCGACGTCGAGCTATCTAGGCTCTAGTTTAGTGTGTCAAAGATGGACAGAAATACATACATACCTACATACCTACGTTCGAAAAACATTACACTTTTGGCCATTTACTAAGAGTAGTAAAGGTAATCCTGAAAATAATGCCAAGTTAATAGTTCCGAATTCAATTATGAATCTAAACAACCCTGGGGAGCGCTCAAGTATTACGTAAATTTTTGAAGATTTTTGACCCCTGCGGTCCCGTATGTAACACGCCGTAACATTTTACAAGACCCCTCACCTCAAATTACGTTATTTAATACTTGAACTGCCCGCAGGGACCTTTATAAATAATGAAAATTGAACGAAAACACCTGATATGAGAAACTAAACTATGACTAACTAGAAAATTAAATATGATGCAAACAATTCCTTCTAGTCTGTACTCTATACTAAAAATATACAGCTGAAGATTTTGTTTGTTTGAACGAGCTAATCTCAGGTACCTACTACTGGACCGATTTGAAAAATTCTTTTAGTGTTAGATAGTCCATTTATCGAGGAAACCTATAGGCTATATAACAACACGCTATGATGAAAAGGAGAGGAGCAGCAAAAAAAATAAATTCTAAAACCACCCTACACATATTATCACATCTAGTTACATAACGCAGTAATCCCATCTCAGTAATATCGAACCTCCAGTTGCCATAGCAACGCTCCGTACACAGCGAGCGAGAGGGTAGCGTGCCGTCTCTGTCCGCAGTAATAATAATTGAAGAGCCTGCGCTACGCCCTAGTCTAGAACAGGGACCTAGCGAGCGGCCTGGTGGCACTAAGATAGTAGTCTAGGTTTAAATTGTGGTTAACTTAACAACGGTTAGAAGATTGTTTCATCACATATGCCTATTCAAGCTATTATCAGTCAACGTATGCAAGGTTGTTAACTTCTTTAATTCTAAAATAAAAAATTAGATAAATAAGATAGACTTTTAATTAAAATTCTTTTGTCCATGATATTTGACACGTTACTCACATCCTGTTGTACCTTGCAACTGAAACTTTGAAATATGAAATGCTATAGCAAATTAAAAATAAATTAAGGCTTAAGTAAAAGTTACCTACGTTTTTTATAGTCCATCTTTTACAATCACTTCTCCACTACTTACTATTCACAAACATTTAAGAAAAAGTACAACAAAAAGTGCTTAGCAACATAAACACCATTCAGAGTTAAATTTTTATTTAAGCTTCTACGTATAAACACAAGTCTTAACCAACAATTTAAACATTCAGTTAATTTAATTTCATTATTAGATATTAAACTTGTATATACAAGGTTTAACTAACAATTTACACAGGCACCATTAAACTTATGCCATGAACTTACACCAAGTCTTAACCAACAATTTAACCAGGCCACACCCATTCTTACCGACAGTTAAACCCTGGTTAAAGCCCCTGTGAGCCGGCCTTCGCCACCGAGACAGTATTGATTGTCGTCCGTCGACCCTGCGCACCACCACCGCGCCACCTCCCGCGCCTAGAGGAACTAAGAGCTTTAAGCTCGGGCTACACTATAACTTAAATTATACACTAATAGTTGAATTGAAGCTGGTAGTCTTATATCTATACTAATATTATAAAACTGAAGGGTTTGTTTGTTCGAACGCGCTAATCTCAGGAACTACTGGACCGATTTGAAAAATTCTTTTAGTGTAAGATAGTCCATTTAACGAAGAACCATATAGGCTATATAACATGACGCTATGATGAATAGGAGATGAGCAGCAATAAAAAATATTACGGAAACGGCAAAATTACGCGGGTGGAGCCGCCGGCGACTTCTAGTATTATATAACTAGCAACCTACCGCGGCTCCACCCGCGTGATTTTGCCGTTTCCATAATATTTTTTATAAATTGACTATCTAACACTAAAATATTTTTTTAAATCGGTTCAGTAGTTTATTTATTAAAGAATCTTATTAAAATAGAATCGTTAACAATCGAAAATTATCCGCTTGAGAAAAAAAGTCCGGAATTTGTCAGATTGTGAATTTACTGACAGTAGGGGAGAGCGGGGTAGAAAGAGCCAGGGGTAAGTTGGGCCGACGAAAACACTTACATTATATAAAAAGACTTACCACTGACTCTTTTAACCCCGCTGTCCCCACCGTCAATTCAGAATCTGAAAAATCTCGAACATTTGCACCTGCCTTATGTGACCTCAGCCTTAAAGTTCTTAATAAACTACATCCTGGAACATAATATAGCAGTCAAAAGCCCAAAGCTCCGACGTTATGAAGTGCAGCTTTAATTTGAAAGCTCGTACAGAATTGCGAAGTTGCTAAAGCTTTCAGCATTTAATTTGTTCAACATTGCCGGAATAATAATTTGAAAGGTTTATTTCAATTTCTGTACGTAAAAGCTTTTCGATTTAGCGCGTTCAAATAAGCAAACTCTTCAGCTTTATTATTAGTAAAGAAATATAGATATAGACTAGTATAGATAGTTAGATGACACGTGCGACATATCACAACATGTCATGTAACTTTAACATGATAAGCAACGACAGTGTACATTTATTACAACTCACAATTACTTTATTAAATTTTGCTTTCACTTTTGACCAACGCTTGGTTTGGTGAAAGAAATTTATTAAGAATACTGTATACTAGTGGCAAACTTATTAACCAGGAAGCCAAATGAATATGAAAACAATTTAAAAAAAATTGGGAGCCATCGGGTTATTCGTCCCGTTGGCTCCCATTCCCGTTCTCACCCTTCCCACTAGACCCCGAATTCTTATTTGACAGATAACGACAGCTAAACGTCCGCTTGTTTAGTAGACTTTTATAACACTAAATAAGTTGTACACTTGTCATACAATTAAAATTAAATATTTATAAATGCTAACAATTCGCTTGCATCTCCTTGAAAAGTTTGAGTAAGTCAGGTTTGTATGTTTTTTAATGAAAATATTATTGAGCCTTCCGTGGATATTTGTGACAGAGCCGCCCTTATAGAGCCAGCTAAATAAGTTAACTACAAAAATTATCAGAAGAAAAAAAATAACGGAATAAAAATTTTGGAGATGCCATAATTTTAAAATGAATTCAAAAGTCTATGACACTCCCATAATGGAGAAAAATCCAATAAGTCATCTAGGTCATTCAGGCTGTAGTGCTTGCTACAAAAACGGACATACATACACCAGAAAACATTACCATCTTTTTGATGCAGTGGAAAAAAAAGGGTTTACTAATAAAAACATCTGAATATTAATATCAAAATTTAATCAATTGTATTAACTAATATCACATTCTCAAAGTACAGAAACGTTAAACAAAATCTTCACTGTTAATATAACAAGGTTTTATTAAATACTAGAAGTCGCCGGCGGCTCCGCCCGCGTAATTTTCCCGTTTCTGAAACATTTTTTTTTGCTGCTCCTCTCCTATTCATCTTAGCGTGATGTTATATAGCCTAAAAGTTGCCTCGATACATGGTCTATTCGACACAAAAAGATTTTTTCAAATCGGTCCAGTAGTTCCTGAGATTAGCGCGTTCAAACAAACAAACAAACAAACAAACTCTTCAGCTTTATAATATTACAACAGTGGGGCTCATAAGGTTGTACTATTGATGAAATACTTCAAAGGATATAGAATAAAGATTGAGTCACTGTTAATATAACAAGGTTTTATTAAATATTGAGGGTAGAGTTTGCTTTAGGAGGCTTCTTTCTCTTTTGTCCTAAAGAATTTATAGCTTCTACCGGAGGTACAACGTATCCTAAGCTTATAGATAAACCAATTACATGCTTACATACATACATTTTATTAAAATTAGGGCAAGTACACGACCCTTCAGACCATTTCTCCTTATCTGTTGGTAACAAAACATCAAATTCATTAAAGAAGTGATCTTTAAATTCATCAAAATTTTCAGGTAGTTTTGCATTTTGTCCACGTTCTTTATTTTCATCAGCTAATACTTTATACTTTATTAAATTTTCATTAACAATAGGTGTAATTACAAAATCTTTTTGCGTTTTAGCCCATTTATACGATTCTGTCCAGTCTTTTAAAGTTATAGTGGGCGAGGTCGCAAAATAATTTTCATCTGGGTTCTGTATGTATTTTGTAGACCATCCCTTTACTGTTTCTTTGATTGCGGCTACGAATGAAGCAAACTGTAGACGTTCCCGAATTGTATTACCGTCTTTAAGAGCTTTACTGAAAGCTTTCAAAGCATCATTCGTCGCAGGGGATGGTGGACTTGATCCAAGATACCAATTAGGATTTCGCGAAACCCACTGATCATTGAAGTAGTCAATAAAGCCCCTCTCATTCGCATATTTCTCTAAAAAGTACTCAGTTGCTACCCCAAAAGCATCTTGGTTTGTAATGGAATGTAGAATGTCTAGATCTGATAAAATTTCGTTTCGTCTATCTTCATTTACAAAGTTTTCGAGTTTGGCCTGTATGTCTTTTCTTACAGTTGAAAAGCACGTACGTATATTGCTCTCTTCAAATTCTTCAATAAAAGCGTTTTGGATTACATCTGAATCAGTAATCAAAATCGTAGGCTTAAAAGCACTGGCGAATAAAAACTGGACGTTATTTTTTAAGCTACAAAAAAATAATTTAAAATCTTCCTTTTCTTTTGTACTAGAAACAGCTAAGCATAAAGCGTGGAACTTTCTTTGCTTGTCTGTTGCCCCTACGACAGTGATAGGGTTTCCTTGCCAGGTAAGTTTGTTGTTAGTATCGGCATGTAAGATATCAACGCTCTGGGCTAACTCTAGCAAGTATTTGCTCGACAAAACAAACCGAAAAGTTGCACTATCTTGTGATATCTCGTATGCTGTCACAAATGCCTCATAAGGGTCTTCAGGAATTGCTGAATTTTCTTCAAGCCATCGTTGTATTTCTCCTAAACTAATCGTACTCACATTGCAGATTAAACCACGTCGACGCTCGCTGATGTAATTTCTCAATTGGGACATCTTTGGTAATGTCAAACCTTTAATTTTAGCAAGGGCATTCATTATTGATTTCGGCGTCAAATGAAGAGCAAGCAGTTTGTTTACTTCTGCTTTAACTGCATCTGATATTCCTCGGTCTGAGGAAGGCTTGCTGCTGTGGTCGTGGTCATCTTCAGTGCGATAGAGAAACACAGCATCCGAATAAGAATCATATAAGACATACCGTTTCGCCGGGCATTGAGGTCCACGTTTTTTTACCTGATTACACCTGTAATACGTTTTCTTTCCTTCCTCCGATTCATTAGTATAGTTGATAGACCAGATATTCTCTTTATCTAACTCAGTTTGAGCTGCTTTAGCATTGTCGAACATCTTCACGAAGACCCAAGATATACTCATGCGTTTTCTTCTTTTCGGCTCCAATGGATCTTGGTCGCTATGGCCGTCGCTATCCGATTGAAATAGCGGCTCGGTTTTAATTATTATTTCCGATGAGCCTGCAGTATTCCACTCGATTTCCAAGTTTTGCTCCATAGTAAAACAACAATTATTACGCTTAACAATGCCTTAATATTAAATATAGAATGTTATTACTCAATTTGTGATTAAGAAATGAAAAACACGCGCCTCACAACTGTACCGACCGGAGCGCGGTCGCCGACTGAATTCTAAAAATAGATTGTGTTCCACTGTTCACGTTTTACTGCCACAATAATTCACTCAACTGCCGAAACATAAAATGACCGCCCGTTTCTTTTTTCAACTGGCCGGTCGTAATGACCTCGCCATAAAGTTTAACTGCCAGCTGCAATTAATTACAGATAATATTATCGTGTTCGTGAATTTACTTTATAGTATTATTAAAACATCTTTATTTTGTAGATATTTATTGGTAGCTAGTCATAATATATCTAATAAAACAGATTGTATAATTAATGGAATCGTAACTCGCAAGATTTTTTTTTACATTTTTTAATAAACGTGACAATAGATAAGTACCTGACTTCGCAATCTTTAATCATCTTTACAAATAAAAAAAAAAAATTACAAATAGTCCCAATTGCTAGCCAGTAACATTTGTAAAACAGTTACCTCTCTATTTTATTGTGATAACTAAATAGTTAACTTTTTTATGTAATTTGTAATTGTTACATTATTGACATTTGTTAAGTTAGCCGTGAGTACTAAAGACGAAATGTATTATTAAATTAAATTTGATTAACTGAATTAACAATTTAAATATCCTGTCTCTATTTTCATCTCATATAGGTACTTGAGATACCAACTGACATTTCGTATTTCTTTCGGTTGGTTAATATTTAAGAATTCATAACGGTGAATTTGATTAGTGTAAAATAATTATCTCTGTATGTCCATAATGTTAATTTGTTAATGAATTACTCGCCTCATTAATTAACTTTATTATACATCTAATTTGAATTTCATACGTTCGTTCTACAATAATTTAAATTGACAAGTTGCACCGAAGTCTGGTTATTAATACGGTAAATATTAATGTAAATAGGACGTATTAAAAAGTTTTTGATGTGATAATAAATAATTATAGATGTAATTTCTCTCCTAAATAGACATTTTTGTTTCAAAAACAAGTAACATTATTTTTTTTTTACTTAAATCTTGTAAAAACGCGACAATTTTAGATAAAAATAGTCATTACCGTGTTACCTAACATTTAGGGAGGGGGAGGGGAGGTACAGAAAAACGTTACGGAGCGTTACAAGGGGGGAGGGAACGTTAAAAATTGCGTTACGTCATACTAAAATGCTTGTGTTATTGGACTGTTACTTTAGAATTTGTTTTTAGTTAAAAATAAAACTTCAACTGTAAGTAGGTACCTAGGTACTATGACGTCATCACTAAACTTTTGTAAGAGATAAAATTTTAATATTACCAACCAAATCACTACATCGTCTTACAATGGGTTAAAGATAGTTTATACTTTAGAATTTGTTTCTAGTTAAAAATAAAACTTCAACTGTAAGTAGGTACCTGCTTATGACGTCATCACTAAACTTATGTAAGAGATGTAAAATTTTAATATTACCAACCTAATCACTACGTCGTCTTACATTGGGTTAAAGATAGTTTATACTTTAGAATTTGTTTCTAGTTAAAAATAAAACTTCAACTGTAATTTACCTACTTATGACGTCATCACTAAACTTATGTAAGGGATATAAAATTTTAATATTACCAACCTAATCATATCACTACATCGTCCTACAATGGGTTAACTAAAGTGCAAGGCGTAAAAGAGATTGCCATCGTAAAGTATTTACATGTGGCATTAAAACTACACCCACACAGGTTTCCGGTGGTCGTGGCACTGACGCACTCAGACTTATAACCCACGCTTATTATAATAGACTATTTATTAACTTAACTTTTTCCTTTCCAAACAGAGCTCACAAATAATGCTGATTAAAGTTCAATGACGTAACTATAGGGTGGCAGAAGTAGTAAAAAGCCGCGGGCCCCTAACGCCACGGGACCCCCAGACTGAAGGGGCGTGAATTTTTTTTTTTCGAAACAGCCTTATGCTTTTTTTTGAAAATTTGATTTATTAAATGTTTAACTAAAATGACCATTTTTATCGGGGCCCTGTGTATTGAATATGCCACGGGCTATGATCGTTATCAAAGAAAAATAAAAAATAAAATTTAACTTCCTAACTTATCTTCTCTGGATCAAGACCTTAAATTCAAAAACAGAATTCCCAACCACAGCTTTGATACAAAACGTATTCTCTTATATTATTAACAAGATTTAACAAGTACACAAACAAATCAGTTTAATAAAATGGGTTAAAATAAATCCGTTCGTCTTTCGATCATAATTCATCCGATTGTCTATGCCTAATCGAGCATAGCGCCGGCCAGGAACACGCATTTATTTTTATCGCCAAGTAACAATGTTGCATCATTCAGCCAACTAATTTTTAATCTGTGGCTGCCTATTGACTGCAATTACCTGTGAGGTAATACTTATGTGATTAAACAAAGTACGATAAGCTAGTAAGAAGACATTTGAACGTATAAAACTTACAATTTAGGGGCCGTTCGCGTATTACATTACGCAATGTTGGGAGGGATCTTCTAAAATATTTTGATGAATTACAGAGTAGGGGGGATCGAACAATATGTTACGTAACTTGGTCTTTTGGTTACGTTACGTTTAGGGGNNGGGTATAGATAAAGGTTACGGCGCGTTACATAGGGGAGGAGTCAAAATTCTTCAAAAATTGCGTTACCTAATACTTGAACACTCCCTTATGTCAAATCGTAAAAAAAAGCTGACCTCACTTTTTTTTTCTGATGACTGAGTCTATACTTTTTGGCCTACGGAAAGTACCTTATTTAGATTAATTTAAAAGAATAAATACTGTACAGTTGTTTGGAGAATGAACAGCAATTTGTCTTAATTAGTTAAACGTTTTTGCCAATTTTGTCCATTGTTAAACAATTTAGAAATAGTTATGTGATTGTTACGGTTTTTGAAGTCTATAAATTTTACTAGGTCAATTAGTATTGAAAGGACCTTTTAGAGGCCGTTCAAGTATTTTGTAATACAATTTGGGGGAGGGAAGGTAATTTAAATGTTATGATGCGTTACTGAGGTGGGGGGAGGTAAGAACAACGCGTTACGTAACATTGTTTTTTAATATTAAAAAAACGAAGGAATTTAATTCTTACTACAACTCAGCAATATTATAACATTTTTAGATAAAAATATCGTAGACTATGTTTATCCCTGACTGCATCAGTAGAAATAATGTTTTTCGAGTGTGAGTACTTATATATGAACCTACATACCTTGTTAAATAATTATGACCATTTATTTGTCTCGTTTTAAAGCCATCATCTTCATTGTGAGAGTAAAAAAGGCAGAAAATTGCTACCTACCTAATTATTTTTTTTAATGCTGCCTCTCACAGATAAACAGAAGACATAAACTTCTTATACGCATGTGACGGCCATCCAATCCAAAAAAAAACAGTCGAGAGTTTTCTTTTGTTTTTTTATTTTTATTTTTTTATTTAGGTACTTCTTTATAATTTTCCATCTATGTCATTGCCTAAAAACGTAATGATAAGATACTCTGTGGCAGATAATACAGACTAAAAATAGACAGTAAAAAATGTTAACGGCATCACCACAGTTTAATAAATCAAAAGAGACACGAAAACTTTTGCAACGACAATTTACGACACGCTATTTTCTGCGGCAATAATTCCTTCAGGCTATTTCCGATTAAAGCAAACTGTAATGCAGGATTTCAAAGCTTCCAATTTTGCTTGCAAAAATTTGCCATCTTTTTAATTTACTCGTAGTACTTATTTAGGCATCAGGCGGTAAATAATTGACCGATTTAATTGAAACTTTGTATATTTAAAGCTTATAAAATGGGATGATTCTAGAATACTTTATATCCTGAGAAACGTGTTCTCGCAGGATAACGAGTTGAAATTAGTCGGATAGTTAAAGTAAAATCTTAGAAACAACAAGACCGATTTAGATGAAACTTGGCATGTTTGTACCTTAAGAGGGTTTGTCTAATCTAAAATAAGAGTACATTTTATCTTTGGAAACTGTTTTGTACCCACAGGTAACAGGCAATAGGTCAACCGAAGTAAAGTGAGAATGGGCCACTATTGTACTGCAAATACATACACTCATTTAATTTAATTTGGAAAATAAAACTCACACTACCACACAGTTTTTAACACGTAGATATGTAACACACATGTCACCATGTCAGACGGTAAGTATGTGGGAAGTCGTACGTAGTATGTAGAAAGAAAAAATACCGGCCAAGTACGAGTCTTACTCGCGCACGAAGGGTTCCGTACCTTCATCTATAAAAGAAAATCAAGTTTGTTAAAAAAACACTGCTATCGTATGGGGTCTCCCCTTAATATTTTTATTTTAAGTATTTGTTGTTATAGCGGCAACCGAAATAGGTACATCATTTGTGAAAATTTCAACTTAATAGCCATCACGGTTTATGAGATAACTGTACAACTTGTTGACAGACAGACAGAGAGTGGAGGCTTAGTAATAGGGTCCCGTTTTTACCTTTTATCTACGGAACCCTAAAAATACATGTTTTACTAGTGAAATAAACGATTGTTACAGTTATTATAAGTTGGCTTTCAGAACGGAAGTCTGAAACACGCCACAACCTGATCCATATTCATTAAACAGTCACGAATATCGCCATGTCGTGCCCAAAATCTAAATCGTTATTTAATAAGTAAAATAATGGCTTACTTTTGTTTGCAGAACGTTTAAGGTTAAAATTACTAAGTTACAAATTCAACTTGGTCGTCGTTTAAAAAGTATTAGGTACCTACGTTACGTAATTTGAGGGGGGGGGTCTTGTAAAATGTTATGATGCGTTACACAGGTCAAACGGTCAGACACCGCGTTACGTAACATTATTTTTTTATTAAATTAAAAAATGAGCAAATACAATTATTCTAATTCAGAAAAATAGCAAAAATTGGAGATAAAAATAGTTATTTGTGTTACGTAACGGTTAGGGAGGGGGATAGAGGGTACAGAATTACGTAACGGCGCGTTACTTATGTACTTATGGATGGAGGGTGAAAAATAAAAAAAATCATTACGTAATACTTGAATAAGCCCTTATTAAGTGGTATTACGTAAGCTGAGTACCTAATTCTTAAAAAAAATATGTTGGACTAGATTAAAAAAAAAATAGGCAGGCTAGTATGAATTTGAATTTTTACATATCTACTTAAAGTTTATATACAGCCCATTTTTTAACTTGTCCTATTTAGCATGCAGTTTTACGTAAACCTTGTAAAGAAAATCACACATTTTGTGTTATTCACTTTTCAAGTAATATTTAAGTGATTTCATTACTAATATCACATGCTTAAAACAAAGACTACTATGAATACCTATCTTAAATATTCACAAAAACTGCTTTGAAAATGCTTGTTTTTGTATTAAAAATAAGACAAGTGAAATAAAATAACGACTGTAATTACTCCGATAGCTACCTACATGAAATGACGAATGAGTAGCAGAGGCAATCTTTTATGGCTGTGACTAGTTGTTTACGTTGACTAATAATAAATGAATCATCCCTCCTACACTTATGTAATACCTACAAGTTTTTCTTTGTCTGCTTATCAATTAGTAGGTATTCATATTTGGCTAGCAACCATCTTAACTTCCGAACGTTTTAAATTATATTCTGGTCTAGGCAGATAGACTAAAGTTAGGACTTCTGTAGTAGAGTAATAGTAGCAAGTAATTAGTAGAATAGTATTACACTGCAACAGGATTGTAATAAAATATGTCCTCTTGAATAAATACTTGAACTTTCCACTTTTAATTATACATTACTTTACTCTATTTCGTTCATCAACCTTAAATCTGACAGCTCCAAAACAATAGAATGTTTAAAAAAAATAACCACTGTTACCAGCCAGTCCTACTTAATATCCATTTATTTTTTTAATACCTGTAACACTAGTTAATAGGTTTTGTTACGGTACTAAAACCTGTTAGGTTTCAAATAATTAATGCTTCATCTATCATAACTTGAAAATTACAATAACTTGAATGCACTCTAATCAAATAAAACCACCTCAAAATTTTCAAAATATTTATTATCTGGCAGTTATGCCTACGCGTCGGCGATGGTCACTTCAACCTCTACACCAGGCTCAATGTTGATGGAAGTAATCTGCTTCACAATCTCCGAGGGGGAGTGGAGGTCGATCACTCTCTTGTGTATCCTCATCTGGAACCGGTCCCAGGTCTTGGAACCTTCACCGCAAGGAGTCTTTCTTGTTGTGATACGGAGAATCTTAGTTGGCATACGAACTGGACCCTAAAAAAATTAAGATTTATGGTTAATTATTTAACTGTGCCGTTTCCCCTTTCTTCTCCTCCATTTCCAAGTATATTTGCGAAATTGGGATTACATTAAAAAATAAAATAAAGCGCATTTTAAAATGGAAGATGATTCAAAGAAATAAATGTCAAAGGTACTTCTGACTTTCCCTATAAAGCCAATTTATTAACCAGCTAATTAAATTAAACGCAATTTAAATGTATCTTTCCCATGAGCAGTATAAGGTACAGAACACATATACTGCACTTTGAAAAGAATTAATATAGCACACTTTTATTCTCCAATGTATAAAATAAGATATTGATATAATATAAGTGTGCGATTAAATAAATGACATACATTGATTACTTAACCTGTTTATAAAATAAACATATAAAATTTCTAGAGTGCGATTTTATTTAGTAAAATAAATGCACAACTACAAAGGGAGTAGACAAATAATTTACATAATTATAACAAATATTTGTATGGTTATCGTATTTGTAATTGATATTTAGATAAACATAATTATTTTTAATATAAAAATTAACAGAGTACTAAAATAACATTAGCATTCAAAGTTCCACAACCTCTATTTCTAATCCAGAGGTCTGACAGGGTTTATTTTGTTTAACAATTCTTTTTTATAAATGTCTCAGGAATAAATGTCCGATGTTTGAATTTTTTTTTATTAGGAACAACAGTCGGGTGATGTCAGCTATATTTTATAACCAACATTGGTAGGATTAAGGTATTCGCACATTACATCAACTCAACGTTGACTCAACTCCAACTCAACTCACAGTATGGCATTGAAATGTAACCTCTATATTATGTTACTTAAGAGCGAATTTGTCAATTTGTAAATTAAAGGTATCGACGCGTGGACGACGAGTGGCCAACGCGTACAAATTAACAAATTCGCTCTTAAGTAACATAATATAGAGCTTACATTTCAATGCCATACTGTTCATTGGGTTGGAGTTGAGTCGACGTTGAGTTGATGTAATGTGCGAATACCTTTAATTGATTACTTAGTATAACCTACATGTCAATTTCATAATTCTTTCCTCGGTAACTTAGAACAGATGTCAGTATTATAACTATTACTATACCAACCTTGACACGAAGTTTCTGTTTCTTTGCGCCGTTGATGAGGTCAGCGCACACTTTCTCCAGCGAGCGAACATTGCGGGAGGTGAGAGTGATGCGGATCCGATGGATGGGCGATATCTCCGCCTGCGGCTTCTCAATATCCTTGCCTGCTACGACGGCCGCTGCCTGCAATCATTATGACTTGGAATTAATAAATGGTAATACATAAGAATATAAGGTATAAGATTATGTATTTATCTTATCTTACACATATATTACTAATAAAGTAATCTAAATATATAAAAGACAGTGTATGTGTGTTTGTCACTGAAATCCCTAAATGGCTGGACATTCAGTAAAATTTATGAGGTATTTAAGAGGAATCGAGGATTGTTTCGAGCCATAGTTAGACCCAGGAGGTAAGACTGATGTCAAGATACTTCAAGGGACCAGCCAAATCATTAGTTACCTATTGAAACATCCCCAAAGGAAAAATTGTCTAATATGATGAGCATTTACTGAAGATACAAGAAAATTCAAGGTCGAGAGTATCTGACGTGGAAATGTGTTGCAGAACAACGTCTGCCCGGTCTTTTAGTTTTATTTATTTTTATTTATTCCAACAACATATTATAGATGTTGCCTCAGTGCTTGTCCTAGAGCGAAAGGGCGGGAAACTCGTTAACTAGAACACAATAACTCTTCCAGATATTAGATTACAAGATAAATAGTGTTATTTATACTTATTTAATTGGTAATCAGCAAGATTTTAGGACATTTGAGAGAAAACATTAGGTGACGCACATGGAAACCTAACCTATAAACATGATGAACAAAATTTCACGACTTTTGAAAGTATTATTGTTAAATTGGGTAAATCACGTATTTAATTATAAATAACTTACCATATTGATGCTATTTCCCGGTCGAGTTAAACAACTTTTCAACGAAAATTGCTCAGCGCTGAACCGGAGAACTGCTGAACTCAAACGTCAAACGTAAAAGAAAAAGGTTATAATTTTGACATTTCTCTAGCAAGGCAAGCACGTCAATTCACAGATGTCAATAACAGTGGGCATAGACAATAAAGTAATATAATATGTGACCTCTGTGGTATTTCTGTTATTTTACAACAACAGGATCGCAAATCTGCAATTATTTTGTTACTGCAACTGTTCACTTGCGGAACTTTTATTAATCGATTCAACTTTTGGCTTTTATATAAAATTGATTTTTATTAAAGTTAATTATCTACTACTCTTTAATAAAAAGTAACACGGAAATAAAAGTAGTTAATTGTGTAGATTACATTTATTGAATAAGTAAATAAATACACATATTCAGCTTAGTAATAATAACAGTACGCAAACAGAATACTATTAGCAAGGTTGTGAATAACGTAACATTAACTTAATATATTTTGAAGACACTACTGCTAATTATAAAAGCAGCAATTTCATCAATGATTAAACATTGTTTATCATCAGGCTCTTGACTTGCTTATCAAATTTCCTGAAAAAAAAAAACATTTTTAAATACCTTAAAAAATACAGAAGTGTGCTGATTTGAAAAAATATCCCGAGGTATGTTAACGTATAAATATACAACGCTAATAAAATCAAAACAAGAAATTATCAACTATCTATGTGACAAACAAAATAAGTTTTATATACTAACGTTGAAGTGATTTGGTCTCCAGGAAGGTGAAAGGGGTTGCAGATAGCATCAGCGTATAACGCATGGAGTCGCCGCAACGCTGCACGGACCTCTGCGTCACGGATGTTACTTCCACTTGGCGACGTGCTGCTCGTAACTAGCACTAGCTTTATTCGCGTATTCGTCACGTATCCATAACTGAAACCAAAATACTTATAGTTTTAGGTATTACTACCTACATAGTAAATTAATAAATAAATAAACAATATATCTAACTTACATTCTGTGCGTATCTGTAGAATACAATAACCCCAAATACAAGTCTCTCAAATCTGTTCTAGCCGTGTTCGAGCTGGAGTTAGTTGTATTTGTGTTTGTGGTCGCTAGACGTTCTTCCAACGCATCTAATGCAGTGTGCACTAACCACTGCCGAGCCAACTCATTGTCAGTGCTTGTATCATTTCCAATACCTCCAATGTATAGTGGAGCATTCTGAAAAATTAGGAAGTTCTTTGATACTATTGTAAAAAAATACAATAAATATTGTACTATTACCGTCTAACTAATTTGTCGAAAGAAGTAAATAAATTTTTCTCATACAAGAATAAGTAACCATTAATCGATTTATACCGGTATTTTAAATACAATATTCAAATGGCTGTATTGTCTGCATTCCTCAGCCTCCTGTAAACACGAGCTATAAAACACAAAAAAAAATTGTCTTTGGTCTATTGTCAATTGAAATAAATCAATGACGTGTAGTGATTTTTTTTATCGTAGCGATTACAAATTGCAGACTATCTTTATACACAAACAATAAGTAAGCTAAAAATGTGTGGTTGCTGATGATAATCAAATGATTTTGTTGGAAAAAGTACTAATTACTTACGTCTTTCCCAATAACAGCTACGCAAACAGCCATTGTGTACACAAAGTTGGCGGAAGTGATTGAGCATTGACAATTCCATAAATTCTGACATCTACGCGCGAAAATTTGAAACTTTATTTTCAGTATTACAGTGCCACATAGATCACGAAGAAGAAAAAAAAAATAAAGTTACGCTGTATTGTGCAACTTTTGCAGAATGGCTGACGTAGAAGAAATATGTACGACGCAGACGAAGCAATTTTATTAATTGCTCTTCATAATGTCACGTAACGACGGAGAAAATCTCGTTTACGAAACAAATGAAAAGGGAGAAAAAATGTTAGTTAGATCTGTGGAGTCAACACAACGCGTGTACCTTCGTTTCACCAACAAGACCGACCGCGGTGTGGATATTTGGTGGAGAAACTTCCAGGGATGGAGGATGTTTTACGTGCGATTAAGCGCACGTACATCATTCGACGTGAATTCCTATATAACCCACCCGTGGGAGTTCACCGATGCTACGACGAAGGAGAGCTATGTAATTGAGAACAAACGAATATTTAGGCCACCGAAAGAAATAGCTGATAAGCGGTATAGAACCAACTGGAACATCACTATCGGTGTTAGGTCATTACGAAAGACGTGTTTGATACAACTTGCAGAGCATATCCGGTATCCTCATGTGGCGTTGAAGCTGGAATTGCCGCAGGTGCTAGCCCAGGAGTTGCAGGAGACTATAATGTTGTACCATCAACCGGTCACCTGTTTTATAAACAGATGACATTCAATGTCTTCCCACCAACTTTATCAGAAGTTACTATGAACTGATTACTATTGTGTAGTTTCTGTAGATTTATTAGTTGTTTATATGTATAAGTATAACTAAATTACATGTAATTGATATATTATTACGCAGTCTGTATTTAAAGATATTTAGTTGAACCTATTGTTTGGGGCACCTATTAAGGAATATAGGTTTCTCAATAATGATTTTAAAAATTTAGGAATTATTAGTTTTTTTTTCTTGTTAGACTCAGAAATGGCTTGGACAATATAAATACGGTTTTCACCAATTGGCCAAACAGAACTAATTTATTCCATTAACATGTTCTAAAAATGTATTACTTTACATATTTGTTACCAAGTTCAGATTACAGACACTTGTAATAAATAAAATAGTTAATTAAAGTAGTAACCATGTTATATTCTACCATGTAATCATAATTATTCATAGGTCTGTTAAGGAAATATTTTTCCTATATTATGTGAACAATCAGCTTGTAAAATTACAGCTATTAGCGTGACTTGTCATAACTATTCTGTGATATGATTTGTTAAATTAAACCATATTCTCCGTTGGAACAATAATTTACATTAAATCGACATTTATAATGGAACGTTGTATGGTATAAATGAATATATATGATTATTTTATATTGTTAATAGGTTATTTGGTTATACTTTGTTATATAAAAATGGGTTATGTCTTATATTCTCTCTGTTTTTGGCTATCTATATATTGGAAGCATAGTTTCCTGTAATTACATTTAGCTAATTATTCAGATAATGCATTTAAAGTCTCTGTCCCAATATGAAATGATAATGGATTATATAAACTTGTAAAATACTTCATACATTTTTTAGTTTTGTATATTTAAGCTAACATAGTGTAAAGCTATTTCGATATCTAAAAGAATAAAAAAAAAATTTAGTATAGTCCCCATTATACAGAAATGTATATTTTATGTATGTATATTTAATATTGTCAGCTGTGCAATTTAGACTCTTTTACAATATGAATTGGTTATGTTATGAAATGTTTGTCATATTTCATCTTTGTATGTAAATAGCATCTTGTCCCCTTCGTAAATGTAAGATTAGCCTAATATAGTGCTATAAATGTTATGCCATTTTTTACGATGTATTTTATGTATAGACTAAATAAAAGTTAAATAATGTAATGATGTGGTTTTATTAGTCATGAATCCTGGTCCATTTCAAATATTCATTTATTATATTGGTTGTTTAATAATATGAAATACTGGCCAGCATTAAAAAGAAATTACGTATAGAAAAGTAAAATACGGGATTGGCGGGAAAACGAAAGATATTACGAATGATGATGTAAGCCGATGGGCGAAAGGAAAAATAGAAGTGTCGTATTAATAGGAACTAAGGAAAATGGTCAGAGGAAAATACTATATCTAAATGGATGTTAATAAGAATAAAAGGCAACTGACAAATGTAAACATTTTCTCATGGGTAAGATGGAGTTTTATAACAGTATAAACATATTCTTTAAATTATTACTCTGTCAGTGGTTGTCGACCTTAAAGGATAAGGATGATTTGTTGAAAAACATTTGAAATGAGTCTAGGAAAATTACAAAGTTAATTATAACTTTTAAATACTGATAGACTATATTTTACTACTACAAAGCCAGTGTGGTATATGGTGTTAGAAGTCAAAATATTTAGGAAGTTTTTGTGGACCATTTTAGGTGACTATTATGTTGTTTCTGGATCACCGTTTGAGACCCATGTTTCGAGGTAAGAAAACAACAAAATGGGGTATAAAAAATAATTTATTGTAAAAAAACTGGAACATCACATCAACTATTGTCAAGTTAGTGTGCAGTAGTCTTGTTGTCCTTGTGTATGTGTGCCACTATAGCGAGGGCTCCTCCCGGAATGAACCTCATAAAGTTATCTGCTGTCAACGGTCCCAGGGCATAGATACCCTTTGGAGCATTCAATAACTCATGAGAACCCTTGTCTATGGCCAACGGGTTAGACCGACTGTCCACTGGTTTATTCGGATCAACACCAAACCCTATTCCACTCGAATACGGATTGATCGGTTGACATTGACACACATTCTTGACTTCTGTATCACATTTGCAATCTAACCCGTTCTCTATCTTATTAAATTTATCAATTTCACTCCGTTTATTACAGTCTGGAACGATGCATTTTGTGTTGGTGTTACCGTTGATCTCTGTGTAGTTTAAATACCTTGACTTGCAACTTTGAATACTCTGCCCCAATACTGATTTGATGTAATGCCAATGGTTCTTTAAAAAGCACTGTTTTTGGTCATCTTCAATCTTTTCATTGTCTTCGTCACATTTGATACAAGTCTTTAAATCAATGTTGTTAAGGCTGAAATTAGTTTGGAGGAAAAATAGGTCTGGTTTTGAGCCGATCAATACTGCAATCAGAGAAACGGTCAGTTCAACGGTATCATTTGTCATCAGGTTTAGGAGTTTCACTCGTTTGAGTCCGAGGTTGTTTTGCATGTCATCGTAATCCATCTCTTTTCCTCCAGAAATTGGTGTTATTTCTACAATCATATGTTCTGGGTACGGTGTGTAGTTCTCATGGTTTCCTGATGGTCCGTCCAACATCATTTTGTATACCTGTTGACAAAGAAAAACATTATAATTGTGACATCATCATATTACTGCTTGCTATGATCAATATACTATAATTATATATATTTATGGTCTATTTTACGGACTCTATTCTAAACTGCGATGAGTTCTAGTTGTCAAGTATACTATTTTACAAAAACTTCCACACTATCATACTCAAACTCAACCACTTCACCCCAACGCAAAACATTTTTCATCCTTAAAACTCACTTTAAAAAAACTTAAAATTCTCTGCTTCTTTACTAGAACACTCAATTACTTTCACCCTAAACCTCTCAAACTTTCACCCTCATTTTCCCAACCCCTTCTTCACCTGACAGTAATCAGGGTACGCTTGTGCGGGCAGCCTGGCCAGTGCGTCCGCGGGCGCGCGGTGCACGTGACGGACGGACAGCCGCGCCGCACGGGACAGCCGCACCGCGTCCGCCGCGCTCACACCCGACCCCACCACTAGCACCGACCGCGGGGAATCTGTAGAGGGGAGAATTATATATATATTAATACCTAACAAAATATATGTAATGAACCTGCCTGTTTAGATATGACAATTTGACAATATGTTGGATAGCGATAGCAAACTGAATAACTCTAACACACTCACACTCATACCCCCGCAGTAGGATTCCCTGTGTCGCGGGTGGCATGGACAACAC